>DWNJ01001131.1:0-12705 GCA_018250275.1 Udranomia eurus
CACCGCGTCGCCGCGCAGCTTGCGCGAGTTCCGCTCGGGGACCGACACCACGGCGCCCTCCAGCATCTTCAGCATGCCCTGCTGCACGCCCTCGCCTGCGAACCACCGACCCACAGGTCCTCGGTCACGACAGCCCTTGGCTACACTGGTCGTGTAGACTGGTATACGTGGTAGAACCTTTTACGGTTCGACTCCGGAGCCACCACCGCCACACTATATACTACTTCTACCTTGCCGCAAACCACAGCAGCAAAAACACTGGTGTCATAAGGCTCAAATATGTGTGGTGGTGGTAGAATTGTAAAAGGTTTTACCACCTCTTAATAAACTTAACTCATTGTATATATAGTGTATAGTGCGTATATAGTGTACAGTGTATAGTGTGCAGTGTATAGCGTACTGCAGTGCAGTGTATAGTGTGGCGTAACACGCACCGCCCACGTCGCGCAGCTGGTGGATACCGGGCACGGCGCCGATCTTGTCCACCTCGTCCAGGAACACGATGCCCGTCTGCGCGCGCTCCACGCTGCACACAACACCACAACACCGCACGATTACATACCGTATAACCAACTTAATAATATAATAACTTATAACAATCATACAGATAAACGGTATATATTATACTCATTTTATAAATTATATTAGGAGGGCCCGGCCAAATAAAGTCCAGCCACATACCATCTTCTTCAAGACCATCTGCAGCTAAGCATTCATACACCGGATGTTTTCGATGTGATTCGTAATGTTGGCTTTTAAAGTAGGCAAGCACTAATACCAAAGTATTGGCTAGACACGACGGCACATTGATGGCATAGACTCACATGAAATTACACCGGATACAAATGCCAAAAGATAAGCTAGAAGGGACTGAACACTATTTACATTAAACTGGATTTCCGTTCGGTTTCTAAACACCGAAACACGTACCATATGCTAAAGTAAGATAGGTAGATAAGAAGATTAGGGATAAGAAAGACAGGTAGGTGAGAAGATGAGGTAAAGTAAGATAAGTAGATAAGATGATAAGGATAGGCAAGACAGTCGGTGGGTAAACGGAGGTTAAGTAAGATAGGAAGATAAATATAATAAAAAAAGAAGGTAAGTTAGGTTAGGTTAAGATAAGGTAAGGTAAAAGAGGTAAATAAGAAAATAACGTAAGGCAAGACAAGATAGGTAAGATAACGAAAGACAATACAGGTTAGTAAAAATATGAGGTAGAGTAAGACAGGTGAGTTAAAGTAAGAAGGGAAGGCAGGCAGGCAAGAGTGTCCCCACTGACTTGAAGTTTGCGTCCTGCAGCAGCTTGGCGATGACGCTCTCGATGTCCTCGCCGACGTAGCCGGCCTGCGTGAGCGTGGTGCAGTCGCAGATCGCGAAGGGCACGTCCAGGCACTGCGCTATCGTCTGCGCCAGCAGCGTCTTGCCTGCGACACCGGCGCCGGAAGATTACAGACTCGCGTTTATATCTGACTAGCTTTTGTCCGCGTCATTATATTCGGTTACATTAAATATTATCGTGGCTTAATTATAAGAGATAGATATATAATGTGCCGGACTTATTTTTAGATCTACTAAAAATCTATATTTTAGGCTAACCTATAATATAAGCGTAATGCTAGCCTATAGCCTTCCTCAGGAAATGGACTATCAAACACAAAAAGATTTTTTTCAATTCGGACCTGAGATTAGCGCGTTCAACCAAACAAACTCTTCAGGTTTATATATTAGTATTTATTATTTATATTTATTGTATTACACGAAATAATAACAGGTGTTTTACTGCTGCTGCAGTACACAAGCATGCAGTCCACCGAGTGGTAACTGTCACTGTGGTCACTGTCGGCCATGGACATCTATGTAATCAACCCAAGACAGGATCGAAGCTCTTTCTTAGACTTGAGCCATGAGGGCTGAGTTGGAACGTCTCGGTTATTATGTCTCTCTTACACACACAGAACAGCAAGAACACACAAGGCGAAAATAGGTATGTACAGATTGATTTAGAACTGACCGCTGCCGGTGGGTCCGAGCAGTAGCACGTTGCTCTTGTCGAGCCGCAGCTCGTGGTGTTGCCGCTCCAGCACCTCCGCGCCACCGCCGCCGCCCGCGTGGCTCAGGTGCAGCAGATCTGCGGCAGATGGGCCAATTCTTTAGAAAATAGTGAAGATATTTAGGAATCACGTCTTACACGAGGGAGAGGTTGCTATGCTACTATATGCTGAACAAAAGTCAACATAAACATTACGTCAAAAAAAACCTAAATCTGGGTTGGCTGGGTGTGTATGCTTAAAAAAACTAATCTAAACTATCAAAATTAACGTTTTCTCACGTCAACAACACACACACCCAAACTGAGAAAATAAATTTAATCTCACCATCCAAATTTCTGTCTCGCTGGGAATCGAACCCAGGTTCTTCGAACGGCAGTCCGGCATGGTGATCATGGCGCCATACGGGTCGTCAAAAGAATTCCGTTATATGCTGAATTCTTTATTATTTATTTTTCAACATATAGCTGGACAATAATAAATAATTTTCTTAAGTGAGGAACTTAAAGCATGAGGCAGACAAAATGAATAGTGCCTCTTCATTCGTTTCCCGGTAGCCCTAAATTATAATTGTGAACTATAATGGCACGGTGCACGTGAAAAATAATATTATATTTTACATGATATGCATACATACTTAATAATAAATATGCGAAAGTAAGCTTGATGTTGTTGCTAAGCCACGCCTGAGCGCATTCCCATCATTAACAAAACCAGATTTTTTATCACCAAAACTTACAGTGAAAAATAAAACAATATTGGTCAAACATACATCCTGAGGACGCCTATTACTTTTCCCAATAATTTTTACAGCTTTTTTATGACTAGGGGAGGTAGGAAACGAGCATGCAGTCCACCTGATAGCCTGATGCCAAAATATAAACTCACTTTATAAGGCAGCTCGTTCATTCGCAACGGTCACTCAAGACTCATCGCCGTTTACACAACAAAAACACGAGGGCGTCCAATCAGTACCTACATCAATTGGAAAAGTTTGTCGTTCGATTCGATACACTCTCGCCGCGATCCGCTGTCGAAATCGAAACGCCTTGACAACTCTCACAATGGACCAAAAGTGGATCACAGTTTTTGGGACCATATCGCATTACAGTCGCGATTCGGTTGGTTAAGAAAAATTGTGTGGTTTTAGCTTCAATATTTTAATCAAAATGATACATTTATTAAGTACTCAAAATAATGAACATAAATCAGTAGCTATGCCGTCACACTACCCGCGTTATAAAGTAGGTAGAGGACAAAATATTGGAGATTAGATAAGGGAAAGATAAGTGACGATTTTCGGGATAAAAACGACCCTTCTGATATTTCAACCTATTCGAAAGCACCAGCCAATATTGCCAAGGCTACGAAAATTGTCAAAATCAATTTCAAAACAACTTCGGACGAGGGCCGGTTATCAAAGCCAATTGATCCAATTAGGTACAATAATTCCCAACCGTTCGAATGACGACGGGCAATTGTATGAACTTGGATCTATTTATAACGCATTGGAATAGGCTTAGGATAGGTTATGATCTATTGGTGGAACTCTGGACGTGGTCAATCTTACATGGTTCAATTCTGGAGGCACAATCTCTACCGAAACCGCTTTCCGAAATAGATAAAAAATAGATATAGAGAGAGAGAGAGAGAGAGATCGTGCGTAATCGCTTGGACCCGTGCGTGTGTGTGATGTATGTGCTTCATCACTCATACAGTTACCCACCTCTGTGTGTGTGATGCAGTGGGTGGTGCGCGTCCGCCGGCGTGCCGCTGGTGACGTTGTTGTATATGCGCTTGTAGTGGTTGTACACCGCCACCGAGAGCACCTTCTTGGCGTACTCCTGGCCAACGACGTGCTTGTTCAGGTACTCGAAGATCTTCTTGGGCGGTGGCGGGGGCTTTCTGCGGGTTAGAGATACGTTAGTTACGGACGTTAGTGTGCTTTTTAGGAGATAATTAATGCCAGTATTTTTTAATGTATCTCGTGACATCTAGTTTCATCTCAAAGGCACAAAAAAAAACGACAAAAGATCCAACAAGGATATCAGTAGTTTGTTCTTCTCCGTTAAGGCTGTGTCGGTCTATGAAGTGGCCCGTGGGGCCTATACAAAATAAATTAATTTTAATTTTAATTAGAATTCAAGGGATTTTATTGTGTGTGGTAATAATTGCGACACGGATACAATTGTGAGAATATTAACAAAATACAAACAAAACAAACAAGTCATGACGTCGGATAAACCCGTTTTTCAATTTCAACGTTGATAGACGGTTCGTTTAACTACAAGCGCTTAAAACAAGAAAATTCAAAAACACTTCCGAGATTTACATAACAAAACAATAATATATTGTTTAGAATTTCACACGTTAATACTATGCATATATTATGTACATACGAGCACATACGTCTTCGCGAACATTATATTAACAGATGATAATTATTAATAATTTATGCGATATCTTTATCAAGCAGGAAGAGACATTGTTTTGATCACATCACAGCAGTGACGTTTGTCAATATGACGTTCAACGGAAGATTGTGAATGTTATCACCCGATTAAAATTTTAAGGAGACCTAACTGAATAGAAATACCGGAATATTAAGACTTTAAAAGACGCCGCGCATGTATGTATGTAATGGGTTTTTTTTATACACCTATAATTATCAACTAAGTAGAGACAGAGTAGAAGATCTTTCTTAGATTGACAACAAATGCGTTTGTGTAGTACAAACAAAGTAAGGATAACATTGGAAAATCGGCTATCATTTGATCAGTCTCAAGAATTAAGAACCAAGAATCAGATGTTTGTCTTCATTATAGGATATACGAATACACTTTGAACGTCATATACATTTCGTCATTGGTAGTCGGAATTCAACGCCCTCAGGTTCTCAGGCTATATTAGACCGGGATATAAACGCCGGCGGAAAAAGTATCCCAGTACTCTTTAAATCATAACACAGCAGCAATAACAGTGCTGTTATAGGTGTGAAGGTGGTACCACGGGAGTCTGGCCGCAAAATTTTCTACAACCTGAGACTCCATATAAATTACTAGGTAGGTCCTAACAAATTCAACGGTTAATTTAGAAACTAACTTTACTTTAGGGTCTCCTTTTCTCAGTGAAAGTGGTGTTGTCCAACAACATATATAAGTAGAGCATAGGACGACAGTACCGAGCAGGTTTAATGCGCAATTAAGATAAAACAAGATGTTTATTTAGCTATGTAGAAGTTGCAATGTTAACGATAACGATCATCTAACTAAGATTAGTTTTATTAGATTCGTTAGTTTATATTCTAGCCTGGAGGGATGGATGTCGGCGATGGGTTCTAATGACCACTAAAGATCCAGCGTGAACGTATGGAACAATTTCGCTAATTCTCTTGATGTGTTAAATATTGTCAGGATAAGATTCTTATAAAAGTTTAGTGAAACATTAAAAAAATTAATGAAAATATTAATTTTACGTAACTGTTAGTAGACAGTCGTTTTAAATAACTGTCAGCGGTTGACAGAATGTGCGCTGAAAAGATATTTTAACACAGATGGGTCGATCGATATTTTCTTTGAATTTTCTTATTTATGAATAATTGTATTGATTGACGGAGCCGGGGAAGATTCTAAGGCAGTACGAAGTGCGCCTGGTCAGCTAGTACTGTAATAAAAATATTATTTTCATTAAAGTACTAGCTATATTTTGTCTTATTCATTTGTCACAATCACCGGACGTTAATTAACTTGTACGAAATTAATTTAAGCAGCGAGACCTTGTGCGCTTCCTAAACATATGCATTAAATCAAGTATTTTTATTAAGGTTAAAGACTTAATACCCAATTCGTTCATTAATTTTATTTAATTACCGGCCGTCTGCGTCAGTACACAGTTATGATAATGATAACCAGATAACACTGACGGATATTAAAGTGGCCTGCACTAAACAAGTGCTATCTATATATATACACCTGTAAGTGAAATCTAGGAGAAAACCATTTTTAGGGGTCTTAATTCGAACCCCGAAATGTTCCGTCCCTTCTGGATCGGGTGGTTGGTTTCTATGTCCTATGTAATAGTGTTAATAAATTTACTTGATTGTAAACAGATCACAGTGGACTAATATGATAACGGTCGCTGTCCCGTGGGTTCAGTATTGGACCAAAAATGATACTGTTGAATGAATTTATTTATGATGAGAAATGACTTGTACTGCAACACTTTAGTGGTTGAAATTGAACCCTCCAGCTTGATAAATAGAGATAGATCACACTCTTAGCCCAGTCATTAGTGATAGCTCAGCCGCAATTGCCGAACCAGAATACATTTAAATAATTAAGAGGATACATTCTTATGGAGGACATAACAAATTAACACACCCAAAAACTTGGGATGTTTTTAAATTTAAATAAATTATACGATTATTAACATTGATTTATAACCCTAATACGTCTCTGATTGTGAATAAAATAATGTTTTCAAACAAAAATAAAACACAATGCTGTAATGAATGAGCAGTAAAATTACCAATTTTTTTTGTTCGCCTTTATGTTTTCATGAGAATACTTTATACAAGAGACAGGTCACTTTGGTCGCTTAGCCAATGACGTTTGGAAAGACAATTATCGGAGAAGTCATCACACTCTATACCAAGTTGCAAAAACAACCTTGAAAATACTTATTTGTGTCTGTACACGTGTTATCGTTACAATTGTGATGAGAGCTCTCTATTTATTGATGTACAATCCGCGTGAATTGTAAAAGTCAATAAACTTCTGTACAATATACAATGTAACTTGAACACATTTAGATAGACGTGAGAATTGAATGCAAACATTCTTCATTACCGGTTTTCACATCGTACGACATCCGCGCTTCTTACAATGATGCTACAGAATTAAAAATATCAATTTTAACTAACATCAGGATATTATGCGAAATCACCTTTATTTAAATAACTAACTTAAGACGCGAAAATATAAGGAACTACCTAGCCCAGAATTCATTCCTAAGACATTTAGAGATCTAAATGTCAAATCAGAACGCGAAAATATAATTATTCAAAATTTTGTAGTCACCAGGCAAATATTTCGATCCTAACCTAACCTGAGTGTCCTGAAAATGACAAAGGCCTTCATTCGATCATTATTTACGTACCTGTAAAATCCAGACTTGCTGTCCGCATTGTCCTTGATGCTCTTCTTCGTGTCCACTTCGCTGAGCACCACGAAGAAGTGGTGGCACTTCTCGCACTTCACGAAGCGCGTCGAGCTGACGAACGTCTCCACGTGCGTGCAGGGGTCACCGCACTTCGGGCACGTAAGCACTCCGCTGCCTGAGCCTGACTTCTTGCCGCCTGACGACGAACCTGGGGGGGAAGAGGTTTTTGGAATTAATAAGGCTGACATCATGCCATCTGACGACGAAGCTGAGGAGGAAGGGGTAATTATTAACGATAATGAACTCAAAGCCCCACACTAGGATTCCCTGTGTCGTGGGTGCCATGGACAACACATAGTCAACAACACAAACACCCAGACCGCGAACAGAACTTTGTTCTCATCATCCAAATTTCTGCCTTGCTGGAAATCGGACTCCTTGACCGGCAGTCCGGCATGGTGACCATTGCGTCATACGGGTCCTTAATTTTAAAATACTAAAGCTTCGTGAGAGAGAGCTGTGTGTTCGACGAATTTGGAAAGGGGCATTTATGATAAATGAGTTTGATTTCCTGCCGCCTGAGGACAAACCTGGTGAGGAAGAAGTGTTTATGACTTTGCCTTACTAGACGAAAAACTTGGGTATAGGGCATTTAAGATGAACGAGTCCCGACTTCTTGCCGCTACGCGACGAATTTACGAAGGAAGAAGGTCTTGTGATAAATAAGTCCCAATTCTTGGCGTCTGACGACTATCCTAGGGAGGTAAAGGTTCAAAATAAATGAGCCTGACTTCTTAGCAAAGATAAAGACTAGCAATTAATTGCAGTTATTTAATGTAGCTAAAATAACTTTACGTCCAAACTAACGTACTGTAACGTAATGTAATATTTAGCACGCACCCCTTTAGGGTTGCTAAGCTAAGCTTAGCTGCGAGGTTATATAATAATTAACAATCAATAAGATATACTGTACAATAAGAAATATCTTGCACTTTTTTTATCGGAATTAAGATCTACAATTGTCTTGTTTAACCTGACCCGCACTTTAAACTTGATGAAGATAATAGAGCTACATAATTTCCCTCTAATTGGGACAGCTGATAGCTACTAGGTTCGCGCATCATAATAATGCCACTAAATATAATATAACATAATGATCTATGCATTACGGATAATCGCATACTAACATATAACAGTTACTCATTAGACTATGGTTTATATAAATGACAGTTACATAAGGAAGTTGACCATTTGTTAGGCTTACCGATAGTTGAATGAAAAACATTAAAAACAAACACACGCACACATTGTTTTGTGAGTTGGAGAAATACTGAATTAATTACAGGAAAAAAATGATGTATGATTTTTTTTTTGTTAAAAATAATATACCAAATGTTAATAATAACAACCACAATACACACGTGTATTTTAAACAAAGTAGAATCAAATGAAGCAGCTTATCTGAGGGCATGGCAGTGTTCGGCCGTACCATCCTATTCTCGAACCAGTTCAGATCATTTTCGATTCCCTATAACTACGTTATGGATAAAATTAGAAGCCTGAATTCAGTATTCAAGTAGGCATTGAATAAACACACATATTTAAAATATCATTGAACCATTAAACTATCTAATTTAATATAATACGTATTACTTGTGAGATACATTGTATTTGCATGCGATGGCCAAGTCAATTTATTTATTTCAAATTAATCGACTTGGTATTAGATGGCTCTCACGACTTTTTACGGTAGAAGAACTGAGTTGCGCGAGAGTTTTTTTTACAAGTTATGTTTTTGATGGCATAAATTTTTCTTCTCGTTAAGCCGAGTTTTATCGTCCTTAACGACCTTTATATACACATCGACTCTGCCAAGGCGTGGTAAGACGACAGGCCATCCATTGATCTATCACGTATTCACTTAATTTTTTTGTCGTCACTCAAACGAAGTGGGGAGCTATCTCCGAGATGTAATACGCGTCAGCAGTTGTAGTCGTCGTTGTATGTGTAAGTATGTGCCGTAAAACTTTCTGATCTGCAAAATGATGCCCTACGATGCTTTTACTGTTAAGACCCTTGTGGCACGTTTAAGAGATCTTAAGAGGTGATTCAAAGTTGCTTATGAACTCTTGTTGAACGACTAACGTCCAGTTAGTCGAAAAATTTTAACCGACAAAAAAACGGAGGAGGTTCTTAATTTGACACGTATATATTTTTTTATGTTAGACCACTCCTAACTTTTACAGAGTAAATAAATTTTCTTTTTTTAAATGATAGGGTATATGCTCCGAAGTTGGTCCCATAAACAAACAAAAATTCTAACCCTAACGGTAGAAAAATAGGGGATGATTGTGGATTCACTTACTGATTTCACTGAGTTATATGTACATCTGTCATATTTTGTAGTTGGCCCCATATTAATAAATTAAAAAAAATGACCTTAAGGGTGGAAATATAGGTGATGATTGACTGTTCACTCACTGATTTAAAAACTGAGTTGTGTTGCCTTATCAACGATTTTTATTTTTTTATTCGTGATAATATAAAAAATTAATAGCAGAGACGTAACAAGCCATTATAGTAAACGATTAAAAGAAAATAATCTTCAATTATCATAAGTGAATTAAATTTGGTTTATAATGGATTATTTTATAGTTTTCTTGATGGTATATTTTAACGAAGATCATTTTTATGATCTTTGTGAAGTATTTTTTCCAACGTATAAACAAAACATTATGCAATTACGATGTCAAAAGCATAAAACCTCAATTTGTTATCAAACATCTCGCTTATCGTAATAATATTTCTTTATCAATCAAAATGTACTGTAATCTACATTGAGACTGGAACGTTGTTCGTGAAGTTCATTAAAGCCATGGCTGATAAACAAACATTTGAAAGTCAACGACATTAAACATTACTTCTAATACGAATGTGTTATCTCCAGCCGAGTTATGAAGTCCAGGGGATTATTAACCGGACACTTAATGAAATGTTAAATTACATGTTCACTCACAGAAGTAGCACTCGTAGAACAACGCAATTCTTTTCAAGCTCAGACCGATTTAATGACCAATCTATGGGCAGCTCGGATTTCCACCACTCCCACCTTAGCATAAAATATGGATTTATCCTTTCGCAATCCTGCTTATGAACCTCTTGACCATGCCACACTTATAGACTTACAGTTTTCAATTCTACTACTATTATCTACTACTATCAGGTCGAATGCAAGCTCGTTCGCTATCTCAATATTATAAAAAAAGTTAGCTACCTTTAAGCTAAATGACTATATTCAATGCCAATGAACTAATGATGTCTGGCTAAAATGATAACCTCGACTTCTTTGTTATGGATGTGAGGGTCTGATATCCATAATTGGACGTTGTTTTGATTGTAAATATATTTTCGCACATCACAAGTCATCGACTTTGGGCATTCGTTTACATTTGACCCAGTTAATCTGCCACGGTCTTCAAACTTAATTAATTATTGTTATTGTCTTCATGTGAACTTTTAACGTCTATCGATATAGGTTTAATCACTTTCACGTTTTTATTATAATTGAAATTACTGCCTCCAATCGAAATAACGGTCGATAGAGCACTTCCGTCTTGGGTTCGTACTAAGACGAGGTAATCATTCTTTATACTATCAAACTATCCAAATGTGACTTAAGGAAATTGTTAACCCATTAAATTCAATAGGCGTTAATACTGATTCGAATCGTGATTTCGTTTTTAAGAACTAATTTTCCTTCACGTGAATTCTCTCACTTATTATTCCTGACGCGTGCTTCACAACGACACAAACCAATATCGAAATCCGAGTATATCGATTCGACGGGTGTTGTAAAAGCCAATTCACATTTTTAATGACATTTTCGAAGCCTTTTCATCTTAATCTCAGCCCTTTCATCAGTTGGCATCAGCAATTATGTCCTGCTTGAATTGGTAGTGATCAGTAAATCGTGGGAAAAAAACGAAGCAGTCGTAACACGCGTATACGAGATTAATTTCTCGTATAAAGAGATAATTTGTTAGAACGGTTTTAAGGAGAATGAGGAGTAAAGAGAAGTAAATAGATACTAACACAAACAACACAGAGAAGCAGATATATGTACAAAAGATACAATAATCATTTAGCATCACATGAGTGGGTGCACGTTAGCTGCTCTTATTTTTATAACAATTTAGTTAGGGTAACAAACGAATATGCAGCCCACCTGATGCTAAGTGGTAACTGACATCCATGGACATCTGACTAACTGAAAGGGAAATTCTCAAAGGGACTACGTTCCTCGGTGATGGAGTCATGGACATCTGTAATCAGCACAAGGAGAGGGTCCAAGTTTTTCGCCAAGTTGCTAGCCCTGAGCGTTAGGTTTGAACGCCTCCCTTAAATGTGTCTCCTTACCACACCCTTCAAACCAGAACAGAGCATTACGAACACTGATGTTATAAAGCTAAAAATGGTCGTTCCGGGATCATACCACAAAAAGTTCTAGCACCATCTTCCTTCTTCCTCTCGCAAAAACTTACCAGTGGCTGGGTCCTTTGAATGAGGCCCTGGCGGCACTGGGGGTTGCTCCGTGGGACTCTTGCAAAGCACCGCGCACGTGCTGAGCGCACGGGGGCACGCTCGTCTGAGTGAACGACATGTTTGCGCTCCACCTGGAAAGAGGAAAATTGGTAAATAATTTACACGTTGATATATCTTGGTCGTCTTGACTCCAAGTTGGCAGATCGTTGATGGAAGGCCATTGAGCGATGTGTTGCAAGAAAAACCTTATATGGTATGCCTCAGCATCAGTAACATTATAATTCATATTATAACAATTCTTAACTTACGTATCACTACATAGTATAAAACAGAGTCGTCTTACGTAGTACGTCGTACCTACACGAATACGCAAGACGAGTAATATAAAATTATTATTAAAATTTAAAAGTACTTTGAAAATGTATAAGTACTTTTGCAAGAGCTTTTTTACGGTAATGCCGCTGCCTTATATATCAACCGTATCCATGTATGTGAATAACATTGTTCGCTCGTTAACAATGAAGGTTGAATCTCATTGTTTCCCCGTTTTCCTCAATTGTGATCGCTTTCATATTTCGGCGAAACTGTGACATCTCGACTTAAAGTAAACAAAAGAAACGCTGCGCGAACGAAATATGGTGTGACAGATTTAAACAAATCGTTTTATTTGTATGTAGTAAATAAACAAATATAATTCAATTTTCAATATTTTTATAGGATATACGAGCGGAAAATATGTTAAATTAATAACAAAACAAAAAGTTTCCTAAAAGTTTTCAAAAGTGAAGTAGATATATCACGGTTTTTTTTTCATTGCGTAAAATCTGGCACGGATACCCTTCTGTCACAGGATCCGACGGAGGGGTAAGTGGGGCTCTAACCTATTAAAAACCTCACGGTGTTCCTTCCCGCCACTACTGGGCGGAGCCGCGGGAACACTTGCGTACACATC
>DWNJ01001132.1:0-12705 GCA_018250275.1 Udranomia eurus
TCTATGTTAAGTAAATATTTTACTAATAGATTAGCTAACACCGCCGAAACTTATACAATAAATCACTATTATAAGGCTTTGTCATATAACAAATTAATTAATCAAAATAAAATACAGTCTATATTTTAAGTTGAACAAAGTTACCTATCTGTGCAAAATTTCATTATGGTCGGTCCAATAGTTTCGGGGATTAGCACGGACAAACATCTCGATACATTTTCATATATGTATTTAGATAACCTATGTCCTGTCCTTCTCTAGTTTTCAGTAAAAGTTCCATCAAAATCAAAATCGGTCCAACCGCTCGAGAGATTACCGTACCGTACAAACAGAATGACAGACAGACGGACAGAAATTCAAAAAAAAGGTTGTGTAGGTATCGTAAAACGAACACACTACACTGAAGCTAGTTATTTGGAAATCACAGACAGGCAATTTCATTTATATGTATAGATTATAAAATTTGCGTAGTGGAAATTTTACTGATTTATATTAGGTAAGACATAAATCAGTAAAATTTCCACTACGCAATTTTCTAATCGCAATCTAAGAACTATTGGTTTGTATTTTTGCCCAAATTAAAAAAAAACAATAAGTGAACTCACCTGTGGACGGCGGTCTGTACGGCCTGACGTTTGGTACGGTGGTGGGTGAGGCCGGGGCGCGCGAGTAGTCGTCATCGTCGACGAACACCTGCTCGCTCAGCTCCAGAGCCAGCTCCGTGTCACTGTGGACAGTGGCTTGTTAAATCTTTATCTCACAAAACTGGACTACGTCCTGCAGATCAGATCGTGTCCGTGGACATTTTATGGTTTTATGTGTCCAACTGAACATGGACATACTTTGAACTCATGGAATACTGACCAAAAAAAGTTTACTCGTCGATATTGACTGCAATTTCCTCTTATTTGTCACTTCGAGGGACAATGGCGGATAGCTCAAATATTTTTCTATGCCGGACAAGATCTAATCGAGCATTAAACCTGAAGTTTTTAGGATTTTCTCGTGAAAACGTATTGAAGTAGACGGCATGTTCCGAAATATCTAGTGTTGTGTAAATTATCTGTAAATACTTGATGTTCCCTTAAACACGCCGCACACATTAATATCATTGAATCAATGTATTCTGTTATTAGTAACTTACGGTAACTTTTTCTGACTTATAATCTATGTAATATGTAACACGATAAATACACAATGTATTGCAATGAAACAAAAGAACTAAATTAAACGCCGGGATAAATCGAGAAAGTAATAGGCCATTGTTAACGTCTCCATTAAAATGTATCACGGTTCTTGGAATTTTCTCATAAAAACTAATTTTCCACAGTGAATGAATGTTTACGTGTTTAGTTGACAACTTGCCAGATAGCTTATTCATATGTAAACTAATACCTACTGTCTGTGAATACATTATACTTATTGGATTTTTATTGCGCTGTAATAGGATAAATCAAATTAGCAATTCCTTTTATGGTTCATATTTGGCATAATCCGTACTTAATATTATAAATGCGTATTTAAGCCTGTTATCTTTATGGCGTAAATGTCTGGACAAATTAATATGAAATTTATTATGGACACAGTCAGGAAAGAACAAAGGGTAGTTTTTTTCTCGAAAAATCATTCTTCAAGTTCATGTTTTATATAGGGAAACCGAATGCCCAAGATTTCGTGGTCTATTTATGTGGTCTCCGTCGGCATTTTCATAATGATGTGGACAAAAACTAGTTTGATTATAATTACCAACATGTATGTGACTCCATGTCTGATATAAGAAAAGGATTTACACAGTTGAATTACATAACTATTTCAGCTGGTCTTTACCAACTCGTGTAAGAAACTAATCATCCCCACAAATGAATCGCCAGTCCGACTCGAAGCTAATCAAGAATGAAATGGGGTCAGGAATTCATTACCACTAGGTCATGACCCTGGGCTTCTCCGCAGATATTAATAAGAGTATATTCAGATTAAATTGCTTTTAAAGAACGCCACCGGGTTTATACAAGGACTGTGCAGACTCATTTAAGGTGGCATGTTTTTGGGTGAATCTTTCCTAGGGCCTGGAGACGCAGAAACAGACACTTGTTTGCAACAGTAGTGTTGGGATTTCTAACCAGAGGGCAACATTCATCGTCAAAACGGCAGTATAGTGTGAGAATAAAATTAGTTTTAGTTTATTATATTATAATATAATAAATACGTGAAGCTAAAAGTTTAGGAACATTTTTACAATTACACGAACGGAGGAGTATGAAATTTGGGACAGTCTGAGTTTATACGGAGAAGAAGTTCCAAGAGGCAATATTTTATATAATAATATATTAGAAATACATTAAATTAGTAAAAGAAACCATTACGCATACCTGTTATACACGAAACTTTATTTTAATCCTGAATCGAGAGTGATTGAGCTGCGGAAATGTCCAACAATTAATGTGTAATCAAAATTTTTTTTATTCATTCTATAGGTATAAAAGTATAGATATTTTACAAGTGATCATTCTAAGATATACGGTCGATTCTTGTCGACCGCTCGGCGATCTCTTACTTCTCTAATTCGTCAACACAGATTTTCTTTCTCTCTCTTGTAAATGATGATGTAAAAACCAGTAAATAGTGTAAAAACTAACACGTAAATCGTGAGAGACGTGGCCATTGCCACTTCCGCCAAGAGCGAGTTAAGGTCAGATAATTTAGTAGACCGTAAAATACCTATCATAATAGTTAAGTGCACTAACTGAGCTTTGTATTTTGCATGTTCAAATAGACATGATAAAATTAATTGTATAAATATGTTCCTTGCGATAACTCAGCATTCATTTTTTGTGCACGTGATAGATTTGCGACGTATTAAATATTAGGAAAATAATATAGTTTTTCCGCATGTCGATATTAGATTGGCCTTTGTTAGTTGATTGTGTATCGCTTGATCACTGGATGAAAAATGGGTCCTATTAGATAATCCATTTCTCTAAATGAAACAACACGAAGTACTGCGAAGCCGAGTTTGAATGATCAGAAGGCTTCTGTGTGTCCGGTGGAGTTTTCGCGGAATCGTTCATTTTCATGTGCTGAAACCTAAACCTACCCATACACGCTACGGTCCAATAGCGTCCGTCAGAATTGATTTTAAATTTTGCGCCGGTCGCCTGCCCAGATTGAAAAAACCACACAGGTCTATTCCCACATACATTCCGGTTTACCTGCGTAGGCATACCTGGACGGGTCCTCAGCGTGTATGGCTGACACGCAGACCTTTATCGATCGACTGAACCAATCCTTAATCAAAAAGTACCCGGTGATTGTCAATAGAAAACACATTAGTCTGTAACACAATAATGCATACCAGTGCTGAGCAACACAAACCCTAGAAAATATTTATGAATTTGGGTAGAAGGTACTGCATCACCCACCATACTCGTTCAGTATCGTATTACAATCGCCAATATACTTTTCTAGTGGCAACATTTTTTCATTTGGATGATGCCCAAAATGCTATAACAAGATATATTTTATTAAAACACCAATTGATTTTTATCGATCTGGCATTAAAAATTTACACACTAGATGGCAAAATGTTGCTGATAACGAGAGTGAATACAATATTTATTAAAAATGAATTAACAAATTTATTTGTTTGAATTTAATGTAAGAAAAATTACTTTTCTATTAATATTGATCTTTTTACATGTTTATACAATAGATATGATGGCAAAATGGTGATTCATCTTGATGCTTTTAAAATATATAATAGAAGTGAATTTATTTCGAACTCCCTTACCAAACATTCCATCTATTTACAATGTCAACAACATCCTAGAAAAAGAGCATTGATTAATTTTATTGATTAATAGGATTAAAGCACTTCTCTGATTTATTGGTTATCATATTGTTACTGTGATGCCCGTGATTGAGTATGTTTTTTCCTTGATTAGAAAGAATAAATTACCTAGATGTGATTTAGTGTAATCACTGCGAGACCGGAGCTCAGCAGGGGAACATCACATATCCATTTGTTAAGTAAAAAACAGCATACATGTGCAATTCACACATAGTACACGTGAAACTTTAATTTTAATTGTTATTTATACTATTTTTCTTCCTTTCTACCTTTCCACATCAGTTTCCAACATACATACATAGAAGACTTGCCAGCTGAATCCTATTATTTACTTTTGTCTCTGTCATGACGCAGTTTCAAATCACAATGAGCACTAAAGAATTTTCACTTCAAAAAGTTAAAAATCTTTTGTCAAAGATGTCTAAAATATGTTAGAAATAACATGATAATGGAAATATCCAATCCGTAACATGTAAACAATTCTGATTAATTATAGTGTATTGTAAATCAAATGCTCTTTGCGCGGGAAAGGTCCAGGCGGCTGATAAGCCATGATAACAATGTCAGTGAATGTCCAAGGTCTCCGGCTATATTAGTGAATTTCTTTTGTAGGTTCTCGTATGAGAATTATTTCTGCATTTAGACATTGTTACTTAATTCTTTGCACTTTACTGCAAAAAATTTACTCCGTAACTATTTATCAAATTGCAACAAACAATATTGTATAATATTTTATCATAAGATATAAATATAGGTAATGAACAATCAATTATATTGTTTCCTTGTTTTACAAACAATAGCATGATCAATGAGTTGATGATTAGAGCATCAGACTGACTTGTTCAAGTAATTGTCAAAGATAATGCCGGTACTAGAGTTTGTTAAGTGAGAATGAGGTTAAGAATGATAATTAGAGCCAGCTTCTAAGCTTAAGACTAATAACAGACTGCTTAAAAGATTTTTTTATGACATTGAGGTAGGAAATGAGCATGAATTATTTGATGGCAAGTGATCACTGCCTCCCATGTACATCTCTCGTCATGAGAAGCATAAGGGCCAATAACTAAATTCAACCAAATTCATATTTCGACACTGCTAGAATCAGAATTATTTCCCATTCTACCTCACCATTGGAGTTATTTCTTGGGTCGGCCACAAATGCATTGTTACCCCTGAGAACTAAGTTGGAACGCCTCAATTAAGTGTGTCTCCAAGATTGGAACATGTTATGAAGAAGTAAAAATTTAAATAGAACAGAAGTATCACTTAAAGTCACTACCACATGCTCAAGATAGAGTAAGTTCTTTACTAGATGGGTGCAGTGGTCTTTATTCTTATATAGGGCGAAATTGTGCCTCTATAGATGATCCAATTTTTTTCATTTACTAAATAAATTTAATCTAAGCTAATCTTCAAAAAAATTTGAAGGGCTTTTTATGCACTACACTTACTACCTAGCTATAAAGTTACAATTTCTTTCTCTACTTTGTTTGTATACTTGAAACATGTGTCACAACGAGACGTTACATATTGTTTGTATTATCAAATGTTAACTTATCATCTACAGATACCAGGAAACTCCTTTCCTATTTTATTTCATTTATATAGATTATATAAACATTCCAAGATTATTTTCACTACATGGTATTGGATAATGTGCCTATTTTTGTGTTGTTTTGTGTCAATTGAGATAGTGAGTGTTTGTGTAAAAACACTTGATTTCAGGCACCTAATAAATGAAAGTATAATAAGCAGACACTGTTAATGCAAAATATACAGAAATATGCAGTGTTGAACGTCACAAAAGCCAAAGTAAAGTCGCAAACTAGACACGACGACGATCTAAAATGGAAATCATCAAATATCTTACGGGTTCGCGAAGATCAATGAACCTTGTTCCATTTCTTCTAGAATTTTGAACTTTCTCATGCGATACTGACGCGTTTCGGGAGGCGGTCGGCCCCGAGCACGTGTCTGGTTCGCGGCGCGATCTTACAGCGGGAAGCAAGCTGCCAATGTACTAAATAAATGTCTAAAAATAAATCACATTGTGTGTTGCATAGGTTATGATTATGGGTGGCGGCGGGGGCGAAGCGCACTTCGAGTTAATCCAGCGCTGCACTGAGACACCGCACAATAAAACACTGCATAAACGCGCTCATGGTCAAGCTTGCACTGAGAACGATTCGCAAATTTTGTTGATGCCAGACAGCTGTGCAAACAAACAGTAATTTAGGTTAGCGCACACGGTTTACCTATCTGAGCTAGCGGAGCTCGGCGTTTCGAACTGTGTCAGCTTCCCAGCCATCACTGGTGATCACGGCAGAGACTAGGTTTTATACAAAACTAAATAAATTCTCTAAAATTCACGACTGTAAGCACACGCAGGTACAATTTGACGTTTGATCGTTCGAAAACTGCGTGCGTCATATGTGCGCAGTAGCGTAGCGCCGAATGTTTGACGTCATTGTCATTTTTGTGAAAATAAATAAAAATTATGAAATAAACTTATCAGTAATTAGTAACAATTCAACGAAAAAATTAAATAAGTAATAATATTTGTAATATGAACTATTTATATTACGTATATTACGAGTAATATACAAAAGTTACTAAAACAACCACAAACATATTTCTGAACGTTAATAACTTGTGTTTCGTTTCACACAGGGATGAGTTCGAAATCGATACTGTAAAGTTTTTGTTTAGAATTTATATTTAATTTTAATGACTGATAAATATGAATTACAAGCAATTTACATAACAAAATACAATTTACATATAATATGATATTACGTATAAGAGAGTCAATATTTTTCTAAGATATTCATTTCTTATATAATCTATATCTATACATATAATAAATCTGTAAGTGGTTGCTGTCTGTACATGGAAGATATTTAAGAGAAAACCATTTTTAGGGGTCTTTATTACAGAATAGAACCCAAAAAAAGCTTTTAAATTTTTTGTCTGTTTGTCTATGCGAATGCGGTTCTTACTGATGTATTGTGGTAAACTACTCCGGTCACTTAACATTTTGACAACACACTTAACGTTTGTTTCATAAAAATTGGTTTAAAAATAAAAATGTTGTGAGACGGGGACGGGGACGGTACGAAGTGCGCCGGGTAAGCTAGATTAGAGATAAAAATGATTACTGTCAACTGTCAACTTTAGGAGATAGATAAACGAGTATGCATGCTATCGCGGACCTTTTTGTAGGCCATTTTATGATATACATTTCCATAGTAAGTATATTATTCTGTTGTATCTTATACGGTTTAGTCAGCATTTGCAATGTAAGCTCTTTAAAAAGTTTTTTTGACGGCTTCATCACAAAATATGGAATTTTATATATTATACATATACTTAATTAGAATGTTTTGTATGTACTCGTATAAACCTTATGATATAAATTGTATAACAGTGAAAACTGCATCAAAATCCGTTGCGTGGTATAAGAAGAAAGCTTAGACAGAGACAGAACAGAGAGAGACAGTGACTGTGATGTGACTTCGTTTTATATTATGTATTGATGAAGATGACTATTTGTTGTTCATTTTTCACTGGAGCGTACTGGGAAATGTACAATTTTGTAATAACGATCGGAAAATAAAATAATATCAAGTGATCTTACGAATTACAATTAAATTAGTAATCTTTTATGGAATCATGCTTTTTCTTCTGCTATTTCTCCTGCAATATTTTCTATTAAAGTCTAAGAACAATTATGACACACGTATAGAAATATATTCTCATAAAACTTCATCTCATTGGCACAGTATCTCACATAACCGGATAAAAAGCAGAATTTCATTTCTACAAAACTCCTTTCGTCCTCGTCTCAAAGTGCTTCGGGCTCACTTCAGAATCGCAATGTCATATCGAACCCTTGAAGTTAGCGTGAAAGGTCGAGTTGGCATGGCGCAATCAATTAAATATTTATCTTTCAATAGAGGATATTCAAAATTACTAAAATTAAATACAACACTGTGTTTTATTTATATTGAAAATAATTTTGAAAGCTTCACCGAGTTTGCCGATATGGATTACCGAAGCCCGTTATCATCTAAGTATTTTAGCACCTGCATTTAACTTTTATCTCAATTTCTCCAGCATCAACGGATCCTATATTAAGATAGCGATCAAAACCGATTGCTTAATGTGCCTTCTAAAGTGCTTCAAAAAAACACAAAAGCGCGCCTGAAGTTTAGCGGCCAGCGGTGAGCCAGCCGCAACTTCCGCGACCGACGTCGCTTTAACCGAAGCTATTTTCAGCTTCCACTTTGGTACTAAATCCGCGATCCATCCGAGCTTAGCGGAAAGTTGTTATCAATGACGAATACTGTGCATTCATATAAATACAAATATTAAAAATGTAAGTTAATAATATCTGTTTGATGCGAGCTGGACTATCATTAGTCGGAGTATTCGTATTCATGATTGGAGGGTTATTGATATACCGTTTCCGAGGCATGTTTGTGTTAGAAATTCAATTCACCCGATTCAATATCTCATGTATTGGAATAAGATTGTGATCTGTTTGTTAAGCTGATTTATCATTCAATTTGAATATCCTCGCACACAGGTTCTCTGAACTTAGTTTGGTCCCTTTGCCGTACACAGCCGTGAATACGTAATGTTCATCCATGTAATATGATACCAGCAAAATTAATAATTCACTTTCTGAATGCATTCAATACTATAAATTATATCAAATAAAATAAAATGTTTAGATAAAAGGTTTAAACAGTTTTATAAAGTTTAACCATTGTTTTTAGAACTCTTTATCAGTTATCGGTAAAGTACAGACAGGTAATATTAGTATTAGTATTAGTATTAATGTAAACATAATTTTAGTGAAGTATATTAATCCCTATAATGTTCGTACGAAATAAGTCTATTTTGTTTTTAACCGTTTTGAAGACATTTGAGAGCAAGCCGATTAAAATCAAGGTGCGCGGTATTTTCAGGGCACTCTGATGCAACCCGGTAGATACAACGAGTTACTCAGGAGCGCATACAGCATTTTTTTCCTAAGAATGTTACGTTTATGATACTTGTTAACAAAATTGCAGAATTTATTAATGTTAGGGTCTTACAAAAGCATAATTTTCATTAAGATTCCATTTACCTCCTGAGTACTTTTCCTTTTAAACTGTTATATATAAACTTTTGGATGAATGCCTAAGTAAATAGTGCTGGTCCAAGTTACAAACATTTCTCCTAAATAAAGGGTAAAGTCAGGAGGGATGGATCACTTTTTCGAACTTTACTAATATATATATATATTCTTAATAACTAATATACACTTTAGTGTTATACTAACTAACTATTTAGAATAATCAACATTCTTATACGTTAATATGGCATGAACACAACTTTAAATCTTTCCTATACTATACGGGAGAGTCGGACAACCTTGGTAAGGAAAAATGGACCATTAAGAAATAAATTGTTAACAAAAAATAAACACATATAAATGAAAGGAAAATCTTTAATTTGCCATTGTATCACCATCGGTCGCACGTACGAGTATATTTGATGCAGCTTTCATGGAACCAGCGTTCACAAGTGGGGCAATATGGTCATTCAACTTAACTCAGGGTATTCTCATAATTTTCACCAGAAACTGCACATTATTTGTCACCCCATTCTGTAATTTCAGGACTATTACCTATGTGGTTCATCTCGGCTATACATCACATGGTCCATCTGTCGTCAATTTCGTTGACCGACGCATAACTTTCTTAACATTAAAAGTACAATAAATAAACAAAAATGTAAGGTTATTTTATCATTTCATAAATATATGTGTTAACACATTAATACCAATTTTATGTTACACAAACTAAATATCTTAAACGTACGTTCGGAAACCTTTTAATTCATATTTTAAATAAAAATTTAACAGTTTCCCTTTAGGCGCGGAGCAATCTGGTTGAATAGTACGCGTGAGTGTTGCCAACATAAATTAGTTTCATAGTTTGATAGAAAAGTACGGTGGTCCGTCTCTCCCGGTTATACTATACCTAGATCGGTGCAGATACAATGTAAATCGAAACAAACCCTGAATTCATACAAGTAACTTGGTCCCACAACATTATTGAATCAAGCGGTACATCCGGCACTTCCCTTTGAGCTAAGAAGAAGCGGAAATTACTTCTGCCAACTTTGCGACAGAGGTAAGCGAATTTAACAGGCTCTGCAAATTCGTAAGTGGAAAGGTCCTAAGCTAACTGAATCTCGAAGTCTTAGTGCTCATCTGAATTGACCGTGGAGGCTGACTCATATGAAAGTGTTAGAAGTAATATTGCTGTTACCAGGCCGGAGCTATTTCAAAATGCAAAATGTGACTGTATCCTAATTGTTCGGAACCAATTTGATTATTGTATTTAGAGATATTTGTTTGCACTTATCCGCGTAACCACTACGTTTCCTCTTGTACTCTTAAAATTACCATTAAGATTCTACACCAAACTTTTCTGTAAACTGACTCCTATTAACAAAAGCTACTGTTTAGGGAAAGCCTAGACGTGAAACCCGCTCTTTCATAAAGGGTACCAGGCAGCCAGTGTGATAGGAGTCACACAAGCCTCGTCAGAACTAACCATGGTATAACTACACGACTACATTATTACATCAGTGGTGCGGCAGCTCGCTTTGTGAGTTGAGACGAAGCGGAAATTAGTTCGGCAAGTTCCCCGGCGCGCAAGTGTAGCCTACACTCAGGGGATTTCCTACTAAAAGTGGCGAAGAATAATTCCATTGCTAAAAATATTCAGCCTTAGGGGTTACTCGGGGCATGATTCAAATAATCGATTTCGTTTTTGTACGTTAAGTAAATCGGAAATGAGGTCAACAACAAATTCGTAGTTTATTTTGAGGACTAACATGAGATGTGTCCTAACCGCAGCCTCCAACCAAAAACGTGATCACTACTACTGTAAGACAAAACCAGACTGATAACAATAGAGATCTTCCAGTCTTAAAGTATACGACCCTCCACTAAACAAAAATATTTTAATGTGTGAAGGCATATGTTTATTACACACTTACACACTCTTTACTAGTGTGTGTTGGCATTCTTTTATACTCAGACTCATCCGCGCACTCATTGGTCAACTAATCGGGCAATCTGTCGTGTCCGCAATATCACGCGGTAAACTTACTTATGAACTACTTGGTCTACAAATATGGCAATTTGCGTCATTTGTACTTTTTACATAAGAACTAAGTAACGACTAGACGAACTCTTATCATGTAGGTATCGGTTTTCTGATTTAACATTAGTATTAAAACATTTAATAAATAGGTACTAAAGAGCAATTATCGTGACTATTACTTAAATTATAAACAGGTATTTTTATTTTCATTGATATCGATACTACCTCTATATTTCTTAATTTAATTACAGAAAGAACACGCGTGCATTTATCTGCGTGTATTACTGTGCAATAGATTTTCAGTGTGTAATAAATTACGTTTACATGTCATCTATCCCTGCAACAGTTATAGCTATAGTTTGTAGTTAGCTCCATTTCAAGTTTGCTTAGCTAGTAACACTGTATGCATAATAATTAGCGTGAGGAAACGTCTGCATATTGATTATGTAACTAGATAGATACCTACTTTTATATATCGATTTTTGACAAAACATTGTGTACGTGAGTAATTAATTGGAAGAATTATAAAGTTCGATAAAGGCAAACTTTGCAAACGATGCCATTTAGACATATATTACCTACTTATAGATAGGTTTCGAACCTAGTTGAACCGCTCGGAATTCATTGACTATGACGCTTTTAAAAGGCTAAACTTCAAAGAATCGCCCTCACGTAAGTGTTGGAATCCTGATCATTGCTATTTCGCTTAAGTGCAGTACAGTTTCACCTGTATGACACATGTAAGCCAATCTTACAACTTGGAAACTCCAAGTAATATATCGATATGTTTTACATGTGAATTTAAACGTTTGGGTTGCAGTCTTGTAGAATCTAAGAATAGTGGCAAGAATAAAAAGCTGTCTACCGCTAAGCACATCGCATCTTATACGTACTGCACGCTGTACCATGGTTTGTAAGGGTGTTTTGTTACACTTTCATGCAAAAAACTAATAAACGGACTATGAAAATTACAGTAATATGTTGTACATGGGAGTACAAATAAGTTTCCGCTGTTTTTTTATATCAAAATATAGGAATTTATTGTAAAAGAATGAAAAAACCACGATTGTTCTAAATATTGTGTATTACATGCGACTAATTTTGCCTACTTAACAGGCTGAATACCACGATTGAAGAACTTTACATCTTATGAGGCTATCCACAAATCAACCCGATTTTTGATATTTTCGTATGACGTAAGACGCTGCCCTGGCAGACCATGTACCATCCTTCGGAATAAAAGGTGATCGAAAGGCACAATGTCTGGTGAATACAGCAGTTGGAGTAACATTTACCAATAAAGTGTTTTCGGCTAGTTTTCGACCAGAACCTCAACATGCGGACTAGCGTTATCATGTAAAAGAATAAGCTTGTCGTGTCAAATATTTACGATGCGCGTGCACACCGAGGTTTTCCGTGACGGTTTCGGTTCTTGTTCTTGGCCTTTGCCCTTACCTTCCCCTTCCCGTGTAAAGAAGCCGCGGAAAAAAGCGAGTACTGACGTATACTTTTCTGACATCCGTACCTTGCCTATATATTACTATACTGTACTGTGTATCTCGATAGTAGATGGAGTATCGATGTATTGATCAGGAACCAATTTGTAACCAAGCTGCACTAAGAACTCGTATCGGCCGCGTTCCATCAGCATTGCTTTCTGGGCTTCTACAGAATTATAATGGTGCTAGTACG
>DWNJ01001133.1:0-12701 GCA_018250275.1 Udranomia eurus
CAAAGCACAGGAGGTCACGAGGGATTTTAGTAGGTGGAAATCCCACATAACTCGGTATCGTTCCCACGGTACATGGTACCTTAGATAGGTTTTTACACCAAAAAAAAAGGTTCCGTTACGTAACATCACATAACATCCGTATGTATACAGTTTCATGCAATTCTTGAAAATCAATTATAGTGCTTTCATTCTATTAATTTATATATGTATAAACAAAAAAGTAGCATCAAGTAAATCGGTAATAACGAAAAATAGAGTGGAGCCGCTTGGTTTCTTCTATATTGCGGTCGCGTCCTCTTCTAGTGGTAAAAAGGGAAAAGCAATTAAAACCTATCTCTTTTCAAGCCTCCCTGTGGACTCATATGTTACAAACATCCTACACACGGTCTATGCAAAATAAATGTTGGCGTAACTTTGAGATAACTTGCAATTACTTTAAGAACTCGACATGTACATTTTTCTTTTCGCGTTTTAACTATGGTGACAACAACGTGAATTCTTCATTATTTTCGCGTACTAACAAGAACGCGGAACAAACGATAGAGAGCAAGATCGGCCTAAGCGTTTGGCTTGACGCATTTATCTCTCTTCCTCTCTCTCTCTCTCTCTAAACGGTTTGCTATTGACTTATAGGTAGTAGACTTACTAATGGAAAATCTCTAAGAGTAACCACTAATAAGCGACTCAAACCTGACAATTTTTTGTAGTGAAAGGAAAAAAACACGCGGATAGTGTCTTTTTGATTCTAGGTTATGGATGTGCAAGAGACTATAAAGCACGAAATCCAGGTTAGGAGAACAAAAGTCGATTTTGCCTTAGATATACAAGCTATAACGCCACATCGGAGCTGGCAGCACTATGGTCGCCTAATGGCTTTGGCCTCATGTCAAAATGGTACGAAGCACACACGAGGCCAAGGTTGAAAGGCAATATACCATATTTACTTATCTTAAAAGTTATTATAAAGGCACTTTAGAAGGCATACCATCTTTGTATCGAATATGTTCTAATAAAATTATTTATATAGATAGATAGAGCAATGGTTAAAGAATGAATTCGCCAAATTATCCAGGACTGATTTATAAGCCCAAATAAAAATCTTTAATTGGTTCTTGAAATGATTCGTTTTTTCTGATTAAATTGAAATGATTAGATTCTGACATGAATAAAAAAAATATACGCTGCTACAATGATAGAGACAGAATAATTGGTATTTATTAGTAAGAATTTCAATTGCCTAGTTTCAGTGAACTGAGAACTCGTACAAGTGAATTGTTTCAGCCCTTTAGGGCTTCGGCATAGTTCCGTTATAGAGCCAAGAATTAGAACAACGACCATTTACTAAACTAAATGATAAATTAGGTCTATTATTAACCTAAGTAAACAACATTAATACAGTTTTAATATTAGCTATAAAACTTCAGTTCTGATAATAATTATCATGTATTCTAAATACAATTAAATCGGGACCAATTCTGTAAAATATTACAATGGTTATATAAACATACTTAGAACATTTTTCATGGCATTTCCATGGTGATCATATACTTATATGATCTTATATGAACATTAAAAGAGTGCGCCCCTTGTTCATCCATCGAATAATAACTAAATGGTTAAGAATAGCTGTATGTCCTCTATAAGAAGTTTAGAACGCTAAATTTATTAATTTTAGATAGCTATTGACAACATAATACATTGAAGTCCACCGCAAAGGTTTAAAAATTAAAATTTCATAAACGGAGATTATTAATTTAGTCACACTGATTTAGTCACCTAGGTACGAATAGAGTAGGCATTGTGAATGGCTTCAAACGTCAGTACTCACAAATCGATATTCTATCAATTATATATTCATTAAAAAAAAATACCTACCATACATTAACAATGCGCGTGTGAGCGTATGTAAAAAAACCTAAACGTAAATTACACCGAGTCTACGTATTGATTCTAAGTAAATGTACTTATTTGGCTTCGTATAACACAAATTGTATCACTAATGTACGTCTTCCAGTAATTTGCATTCACTTCGACAAAAACAACATACTACCTACTTTGTCACTCGTTATGCAACCCATAGACTCGCAATGCTTACACTCAATTTACATGAATAACGCATATTAGACTTATGATGTGCGTTAAAATTTTTGGTACGCCTCTGAATTATGGAAATAAAATCAGAAATTACCACTTCCTTCGACGAAGCAGGAAAACATCGTTAGTGAAAAGTTACTGCGGAGAAATTTTGGCATTGTTTACCAGGCTTATAAAATAACGTTACTTGGCTAAAACTAAACATAAACTATTTTTCCTGTGCTATTTTGGAAGATCCTTTATATTTTTGTCAGAAAAGCAGAAAACTTACAAATATATAAATTCGTGCCAAATGGAATAGAAATCTTATCTTGATACAGGCAACTTGATAAAACTGCGCCCTAAAACCCTTCGAACCACAACAAAATAATTAGAATACTAAAACTATAATATATACTATAGTGTAGAAGAATACCAGCACCGATAACAGTATCGTCTCCTGTTAGATTCACTATTAAAATGTACTCAGGTCCGTTATTTTATATACATATAGACGAACATTTCAATGCATGAGATAGAGTTCTATTCGCATTCTATACAATAACAGGCAAATATAAAATTCTAATGCATACCAAATGCAACCAGTAAAGCTCCTCAGATCTCTATAGACTGGTCTAGATCTAGTTTAGGCTGGATCGGTACACGAGTACATACATATGTCAGCAACACGTCCAATGTATGATTTATTTTTATCCATGCACGTAAGTATGGTATGATAGGCGATTAATCATAGTATTATTAACCCAAAGACAACACCTAACACCTTATTAGTGTCCGATTTATTAATGACTTCACTGTCAAAGCCCGCGTCTTTAATTGGCAGCCGTTGATGGTCTATTCTTTCACGCTCTAATTGCGCTTAAACTTTAATAAACGAAAGCTTAAGTGAAAGCCTTTGAGATAATTGAATCTGAAATCTTTCATGGCGCTCAAATTCCAAGCTTAAGTTTATTTTTACAGTTTTGTTGTTAGAAAATATCGATAAAGTCGACAGGGCGACGGTTTTTGCTGTAGGTTTTATTACAATTTTATACGATGCGTGTTTTTAACCACAAATAGGCGAGCGTTTCACTCTTCCTTAAACACCTTCAAATTATATGAATCTGGAAAAACAGGCCTGGGTAGCGGCTTTCATTCCGTTCGTTCGTAAGTCCCTTCGTTCGTGAAGTCGCCAACCGACCAACCAACGCTGTTCCCCGTTCGCCTGGTCGTCCAAATGTAGGTTACCTACTAGGAAATTTGAAAAATGTTTCCTTTTAATAAATGGGTTTGCAGTAGGAAGGTCAGGATTTACGTAAACACGACTAAAATGGAACTCGAATGTTCCAAGCGAGACACGATAAAGACTATTTATATACAGGTTCATTTAAGTTCTAACTTTTAATAGAAAGGAACAAATTAAAAAGAGGTCCATAAACAATATAAATAGAAAATCAATCTTGAATATTATTTTTCTCTGATAGAAGAAAGGTTAGATTAATAACCCCACCCCTTTGAGAGCTATTCAAGCGAAGATTAGAACAGACGTAAGACGTGTTCCCGCATCTCGCATCTTGAGCAATCGCAGGGAAAATTGAAAAGCTTCCAGGAAAGTTATTAATGAACATCCTTCGCCTACAAGGAACTTGGTATCCGTATAATTATATTACGACTAGCTGTTTATAAACCTATATGTTTTAAGTAGAATGGCAGATTTTTTTTCGATTTACTGGATCCCTATTCGTTATATTTTGGCCAATTTACACAATATCTTTAGAAATTTCGTATGTGCTATTCTGATGTTAAATCTATATTAGAGTAAAGTTTCATCTGAATCGGTTTAGTAGTTTTTGCGTGAAAGAGTAATAGACATCCTCACAAACTTTCATATGTATAATATTAATAGGATTCATAATTTAGTCCAACTATCTAGCTCAGCAATGTACTAAGTTTATTAAATATTACTCAGATTATAATACGGGCATACAATACACATCCATGTTATATACCATGCATGCTCGGGGCAGACTAGTTTGAACAGGAAACTATGAGAATGATGAACGAGTATTTTAAACTGCACTACACAAAAGTGGTGGTACACTAAAGTTAGATTTTTTGTGGTTTTATGAATTTTTATTGCCTGTTGGGAATAGCGGTGGAAATTTATTTTGCTCGTTAACAAACTCGCCGATGCAAAAAGCCCAGGGACTGTGCTGTCGTTGTCACACCGGAATTTTTTGACTAGCCACCGAGCGCGGTTTCGTATACGTTAAATAAAAATGGTTAACACTAAGTCGCCGTGGTTTTCAATTATGTAACGGTTATTTGCTTAAAAAATAAATATAAGAATCATCAAGTAAAACTCAAGATTAATAAACAGGTTTCAGGTAATAAAAATATGATAATTGTACCTTTATTCCGTCCTAAGATATTTTCTAAATTGAAGCCGTATTCGTCTACATTTTCTTTCGTCAGCGGTCATCGGCTTTCAATGCCTTTCAGTGTTCGTAAACTAATTAATATTGAAACCACCACAAGGGTCATAAACTAAACCACTAGTATAACAGTTACATATAAGAATAGTATAGCAAACAAGAAATACGATTACGTTGACGGACAATCTTCGTAACTTCGAAATATCTGTTTATATCTAACACTGAAATGTCCGTTAAGAATCGTTAACGAGTTTAACGACCGCGAAAAAGAAATTTTGGCTTCCAAACGACCGGGGTTAGCGATTCGCACGGTCGTATCATGCGAACGGTACAGTGAGTACATAAAAATACTAGTCTAAATACGTCCCACGCCTACGCGGCTGTTAATTTGAGGAGTTTAAGTACTGAAAGCTGAATTACTGCGCGTATGATACATCCAAATAAATGTTCTTTAATGGTTTTTATTTTAGGTTTCAATGCAACAACAATTAAATACGCTGAAACGAACTTGTAACATGCGACTAATACGTGCACACTGTGACAACACTGCGCCAAAGAGTCCATTATATTAAGTTTTCTATAAAGAAATTAAATTGGTGGGAGTTATTTTTCCCTTTAAGGACATAATTCTGCAATTTACATCCACTAGACGCTTGGCGGTTTAACACTTTATTAATGTTTTCCAAAATAATCATTCCCGGTACGAAGTTCTAGTTGAAACAAAAATGTTTGTCAAATTTCACTGTTGTTGATGTCATGTTTAGATTATCCCAGATAGAATTCTTCACTTCAGTTCTCTCAGAGGTCGACGAGCGATTCGTTCTGTCAAACCTAAACACGTGGTGGTGCTCTCAAGTGGAACAGTGAAGAGTTCTACCAGACTTTTAAGGTTTTTGAATCCTAAATTTAGTCAGGGTAAGCAGTTCCCGCCTGCTACGAACGTTGTTTATTTAAACTACCAGCAGACCTTTTTGCAGGTTTTGGTAGGTTCAAACCTACGAAATCGTTCTGCCAATATCAGGCAATATGTTTAAGTACATAAATAACAAAGTAAATTATAATCTCTCTTAGCAACTCCGTATAAACATATTAGCGACATCCGGCACCGATGGCGAGCTCAGTCCCGAAATACTTCCGAGTTTTATGACGCAGCCGCTGGAATATATTAGAGCGTAACAAAATGTCCCAATTCGCTTTGTTTCCATAATCCTTATTGTTTTACGTTGGAGTATTGTTTGAAAGCAGTAATAAGCCGGTGGGTAAAATTCGGGACCATATTTAAAAATGGATGTCAGGAGTAGGTGACATTAAAAAACTAATTTATGAATAGTAAAAAGCATCGCTTTTCTTCCCTATCTTCCTCATGTCATCCACTTCATATGTCATTCTTCGTGTTATATTCGTATATTTTTTCTTATGTTTAGTCGACGTTTCACGAGATTGATTTTTTTACTGGTTATTGTCATTATTGTGGGTATTGTTTTATGTTAAACAAACAAAACAAGAATTGTACACAACGAAATCGCCAAATAGAAATATTAGAAGCCGCAAAGGCGTGCGGCCTTGTAGCCGAGCGAGTCCCGAACCAATCAGAATGGACACACAAAACTGTACTGTTTTTCTCATTTGTTTTATTATTAGTCTAGCCGGACCGAAATACAAATGTCGGAAATGTTACTAATGAACCATTACCTACCAGAGCTTACCAATAAAACCTCCAGAGATGTTGTATTTCAGAATTATTTCAATTCTCAATACACACGTCGTTGTCAAACCGAAATCTGCTATGTGCAAAAAGTATACTTTGAAGATATTGACAAAAGAAGTTTTCCTGAAAAATTGAATATGAGAGTTTATTTTTAAAAGTATTTTATTTCAAAGTAATCGTTACTATACGTAGTCTTATTTTTTAAATATGTAAATTTAACAGATGTGTTTTATCAAACAGATAAGAGCAAAGTACTAGTTACAAATTTTAGTAGTAGGGTACATAGCAGTTTTTTTAGTTTTTGTAGCTTTTGTACGATAAATAAGACACTGAACTATCCGCTATAGTCAACATCATTAAATCTAAATAGGGTTTGATTAACGACGATATACTTTAATATAAAATAACTAGTGCATTATTAACTGGTCATAATATAGAACCCGCGCATATCTTACTTCTAACTAGATATATTTTCGTACAAAATAGAACATTTGATTAGCACGACAATTAGTGGGGCATCCGTAAGTCATTACGTCTGGGTAATAAATGATCCTAACTAACGTATAAAGTTCAGTTCAATATTACCTATAGAAACATTCAGTCATAAATTTAAAGAGTTTACCGATACTGGTAATAAGAAATCATTTCTTTATTTATTTCAATATATCAAAGTGTTTTATCCATTGAATTTATGAGCGCTTTAGAGCTATTTTTGCTAATAAAAAAACTTGGTTGTCTGTAAAGTCGGTTTACTGACATTGATAATTTTACATGATAAGGTCATAACGAAAAATTTATGAAAAATTTAAATTAAATTAAATCGAATTATTATCACTGAATTATAATTATTTTGTATAATACAAAGAAGGAGTTCATAGAAAATTGTTTTTTTTTCGATAAAAATTGAACCACTTTAACTTTTCACTTCACTTTATAAAACAATTGACGTGTGATGGAGTGGAAGAAAGATAAATGCGTCACAAGCCGAACGCTTAGGCCGATCGTCTCTATATCGCTTGTTCCGCGCTCTCGCTTGCACGCGGGACGTGACACTTTTTCGTGCGTGCTGCCGGCGTTCACTGATTTATACGTCGTTATCACCAATAATGAATAACAAAACAATAATAAATTAGTAACAAATACTGCACTTAATTTTTTTCTACCAGTAGGAAAATGTACGAGTATTTATTTAAATACCCTTTATTTCCATATGCTCCAGTATATTACCTAAAAAAATTACGAAAGAAACACAGAACATCTTAAAGTTTTCCAACACATTATCTTTTATTAGGTCAATGCTCCGAATAATGTATATATGCATAATCCCATCCAGTTGCTTCGTCTCATAAATATTAATAAAACCTAATAATGTTCAGGCGTGATTTCAGATGGTCGGTCTCTTTCTAAATTTAGGCTTTTAAATGTCTGTTAAACAGCACAGTTAGACTGACTTTTATGCTGAGATTGGACTAGGTTAGTAGTCGAGTGGCAAGTAATTTAGCTGTGCAACGTGCCTGAACAATTAAAATGTATTCGGGTATGCGACTACTGCCTTATGGCAGTATATTAGTTAATAAAGCACGCACCCCTCGACTAGAAATAATAGCCGAGCTTGAATTAGACTTTACAGAACGTGTGTAAGTTACTCTCCGGGATGACAATTGTACTAAACGACAAATTCTGGTACGTTGTTGCGTCGTATAAAATATTAACTAAAACAAAATCAATTTCCTACTTATATTATTAACGATCGCACTTAGGAACATTTGATTATTAATTAAAGTGTCACTTCTTTATCTTAATGCAACTTTAAGTAATCATTAATCGTAAGTGTGCGATATTCACAAATTTGTGAAGAAAATTTATTTGCCGATCACTCAGTGTGAATTGCCTAGCAGACCAGGCCGCATTAAAACTCAATGTCAGTTCAAGGCAGTTAAACAATACTCATCCTTGAACTATACGTGAGGGTAGGGGAGCCATTAGAATATTAGGTAATCGTGTTTGCCGTAAAATTTTGGATCCCAAGGGCATTCACCATAAAGGTTAACTTTAATAGACGTTAAAGTTCTCGTGCGGACAGCTATGGAAGAAATAGAGGAAAATTGTTATTAGTCTAGTTTCTTGAAAAAAACTATTTTCGCAAAAATATGAACTCTGAAACTATTAAATTCTAGAAACAGTAGAGAAATGGTCTATTAATATCGATTTGAAGTAGCACATAAATTATATTAGAAGTTTGTATGTTTGTATGAGTATGAGTGAGTTTAAGTATGAGTGGTAATTACTTAAGATCTTGTTTCAATATTTTATTAACTAGTGATTTGTGGTTAACGGTGGTGGGTCAAAAAAATCCAAAAAAAATACTGCACGGATTTAGACGATGCCACTTTCTATCCTAGTAAACTTTGTGACAAACATGACAAGTAGTTATCGTTGTAATCTGACATCAAGCTGATACACATTATATAGCAAGTACTTATAACACCTTGCTTAAGCAAGTCTACGCGAACGAAATCACAGAATAGATTTCTAGATGTCCCCCATAACTTTACCCCGTAAACTATAATCGTATACATATGGCCCTCGCCCGTATACCAAGTTAGGTGGATAAACTATTGAGTCATTCAGTATTCCGTTTCGAGATTTGAAATTTGAAGCTTCTATAGGGATATATGGGAACAGACTAAATATGGTTTCATTCCATTTCAGTTTATCTGTTAATTAATTTTTTTTTAATTTTCCGAATATTTTAAACTAGGTGTTGCCCGCGTTATTTATTAGAACAAAATGCTCGACAAAACAATGTACACACTTTTATCGTTATATTTTGGCCTATTTACACAATATCTGTATAAATTAAGCGTATCTACTCGTATGAGCTTTATTACTGTAGTTTCGTCTACAAAACTTTACACTACGCTGTTCATAATCAGATTATGGAATTAATTACAGCTAAATTATCTAAATACAGAGCTACATGTTTCCCACTGTTTAACCCTATCTTAGGCTTTTTTTATCTATAAGAGTTGAACGTCTGCTTATAAAAATAACATAACGTAAGTAATATAACATCGACTACTAACGTATTTATGTAAACACACAAACATAGAGACTCTTTTCGTCGACTGTACGTATTAATATAAAAAAATTAACAAATAGAGTAACCGACGAGGCGAAGTCGCGTGTAAACAACTACTCGTATAATAAAGGCTTACTTGTCATCATACACTCGTATAACGCGTGAAATGTGCGGTTAGTCGGTAAAAAAAGTCGGGTAAAATTATCGAGGTGTGAGTCACTTGTGTGGGCTCAGACGCGAGGTCGAGGGTACTGCGCTGACGGTCCAACAAAGAGACAGACGTTCGAAACGTATTCATTAATTTACGCAACAACAGTCCCGCATTTATATGCGTAACTTGTCTTAGCTTCTGTTTGACTTCAATTGAATATTCGTCTTCATTCGCTGACACAATTTTCATTCGTACGTACGCGGCTACGGTAACCTTTTTTGTCTTATTCCGTGCGAAAAATATTGTGTTTCCAATACTATCTCAACCGCCGTCTGATGTAATATAAAGACGAACATAGAAAGCCTGCTCCGCTGACGTGACAAGAAATCCAAGCGAGACATAAAAGCTTCCAGATTTTACAAAGTGCTTGTCTACGAAAACACTTTATATATACTTACATACATATGTGTTAAAGGCAATCGAATGCCTTAAACTTAGTTTAATATTTATGACTTAATTTGTCAACTCACAACAATTGGTAGTCAAAAATACATATAATCCTGATAAACATATAATAATAAAAACAAATTTAAAAATGCCTCTGTGGAGATAATGTCGACCATGGCCACCACGGACTGTCCTGCCAACGTAGTGCCGGTCTCTTGTCGTCACGCAAGCCTCAATGACATAATTCGGAGGGCCCTTGTCACTGTCAACGTGCCGGCTACTTTACTTTACTTGTTTATAAAATGATTTTCTAATTGTGTATATTAAATTAAAAATAAACTCTAAAACATTATCTTTAAAAAAAATTTAACGATATTTTGAATTTGATTTCGGAGCTCAAGATTTATATCTTGAGCTCATTGTTCATATTTTATTTTTCATTCAAAATTTTTGCCCGAGCTTGGGCAAGATTCATTCGAGATTATCACAAAGAGATACGATTACACAATAATAATACGAATAAATGTGTATGGTATTTATTTATACTGCTCAGTGAGTTCACTCTAACACTTTATAGGGCCCTTCGGAGAATGCGTTTCAAAACAAAATTTCGCGCATCGTTAACTATTGTTTATTGGCTCGATAAATCATTGTTTATAAACATTGACATTTGGCATTACTCCGAGTCTCCGCCGTTACGTTTGTAAAACCGGTATTAGTGTATTGTTTCTAAAAGCATCTTGTTGGCTACAAGAACAAATAGGAATACGTGTTCGACATGCAGCGGTATTATAACGCAAATAATAATGACCCTCTTACAAAGCATTCATATAGGCACTGCTACATTTGCCACGGTACATCTGTCAATACAAGTTAATTTACATGATAACAATGTTTACGAGGAAAACCATTTAATTAAAATACTTTTTCCGCAATCGATGGCCTGTATCCAAATGTTTTTGGGCACCAAAAGTGCGTATGCTGTCCCTTATCTAGTTGAAGTCTGATTGGTATGCAGAAATCCAATTATTCGATCGAATATGCAAAGAAGGAATACTCTACCGAGACCTTTCTTTCTCTGATATTTCTTGGGAAACAGATTTTGAATAGAAAACAGCTAATAAATAATCTTTTCCTCTGTCAGTTGCATTTTCTTCAATGTAGCTTCGCGTTGCTTCATGCTTCTTAATATTTTTTCCGTGCAAGTCAATTTACGAGTATACTGACGAATAATTCCGAAGTTAGTTATAGTAGCTTACCTTAACATAAAAGAGCTATCCAATTGGATGCGGTTATGTTTTGCTGAATAGCATTCATCTTAATAAAGATACCGTTAGCTGCCTAAGAGTCCTACTTAAGACTACCGCCTCCAACGCAGCAAGTCAGGTCAGGTAATTAAAGTGAAGCTAAAATCATAACAACCTACTTAATTAAGTTTTTTATCACAACTCTAAACTTTCCTCAAAGGGTTTCCGATTTCTTTTTACAATTCTTTACATTGAAGCTTGTTAAAAATAAATCAGCTGCCGCATTTAAACGAGAAAAACGACCAGTTATTCACAAACGGCTTTGATATAAGCAATTACACGAAATCATGATTTTACACGCATATTAAAAACTTTTGTGCATTAGTTCCGCTTTGAAACGTGAGCTAAATTATAAATTGTGGTTTAACATTTTGAAATGTAGGAACACTTTTAACGTAATAAATAAAGACATCGTAGTACATATAAGGTCGTCGTTTCAACTTATAATATAGTAGGTTTATTTTTTCAATTTGTTTGAAATATATCTTAGGCATTTGTGATGTAACGTAGGTACTATTTCTTCTTTAAGTAGTAACACAGTTTAAACGACACATTCTTTGTTGGAACTTAGTTGGGATGTCAACTTTCTATTTCGGCTACGTGCAATTTACTCGTAAATAGGTATTTAGTTCCGAAAGATTTTAAGCATGACCAATTTTATAAAATACGCAACTGAGTACTGAAATGCAATGTGAGGCCTTTTTTGTTAATCATGTCTTTGTAATGTGTACATTTAGATGCCGTTATGTATGTGATATTATAATTTTATTGGTTTATCCTTGAAAGTCCGATAGATTGGCACCAAATGCTTTTCATAACACGAAGATTGAGTATCGACATGCCATTTGTCACGCAACGAACACATAGATACCTTTGTGGATATTCCGAAGGCTTCCAAGTTGATATATGGATCTCCAGTGGTGGAAATTCAAGCGTATCATATTCGCACGTTATTCGATCTATCCAACGCGAAGTTAGGTACTAAATCTTATTATTCTGTATCATTTAACACCTAGAGAGAAGTATTTGTATAACTTTCATTGTATTCTAATCTCCTTTGTGTTTGACACGTTACGAAATTTTGCTAGTGCAATAATTTCTATACAGAATAAAAAACTACACATATTATGAGGCAAATTGCGAAGTCTCGTCAAAGGAACCTGTTAACTGGCAGATAATCATAAACGCTTACATCATTTTAATGGCCATTGCCTTCGATAATAAATTCATCTTATATGGTTCCTTAATAAGTGTTAACTGCTTAAAACATCATGCTGACATATTTATAAATGATTCAATGAAAATTCACACCGCAATTTATTTAAAGAACAGACATCATATTTTTATTGTCTTCAGTTAAAGTGCTTTTACTTCTTAATAATAAACTTACATTAAATATGGTAAGCACTGATACAAAAGAATTGTCACTATTCGGTGAGATGGATTGTCTGATTTACTCCACCACTTAATAGTCATTGAATCATTTATAAATATGTCA
>DWNJ01001134.1:0-12700 GCA_018250275.1 Udranomia eurus
TAATATTAACGTTATCAAATAAATAACGTTTTTTTACATTATCCGCACCAACCGAGCACCAACTGAATTATAAGCAGTAGTAACGTATGAACTTCAAAAAAGGGGAAGCAGTAGATAGAACCGCAAGTGAGCTCGGGTGCAACCGTAAAGGAAGACGTCACAAAGCGATGTCATTGTGACGGCAGATCCGAGATCGCCGTCAGAACTACAAAGGCTGCCCGGCTTGAAACTGAAACGGGTGCGTGCACTTCATATGCGCTCGCGACTAGGGTTACAAGAATATTTTAATATACGTAAACTACTTGTCTAAGTTTGTAAAAAATAATTAACGCTTTCACACTTATAGTCTCACACTACGATTCCCTGTGCCGTGGGTGGTATGGACAACACAAACACCCTGATCGAGAACCGAAATTAAAACTCATCACCAAATTTCAGCTTTCCGAATTTCCGGATCGAACGGCCGTCAGGCGTGGCGACCACAAAAATTGAGCAATTTGTCTTTGGTCTCCGGATCAACGTGGATGTTATTCAATATAAGATAATAAACATATCATCTTTACGTAAAAGAGAAACAATATTAATAAAAAGTATACAATGTACACGTATAAGAAATATTATAATTATATCAAAGTACAGGTGGCAACCCTGTCACACGTACATGCACTTGTTACTTGCACTTGTCGAAAGCACGAAGGTAAGAGGTTGCACGCGACTCGCGGACCGCAATTATGCGGATGCAGCGCACTGATGCGGACTTAACCGCATAGTTCGGTTACAGCATAGCATAACGTGCGTTCATGCTAGCGCCCCGAGTTTTTGAACATTGTAAATGTCGCAACGTCTCACGCACCCGAAAACAAACAATGCTCAGTTTATGTCATCTGCATTCGTAACGGCACGATATTTTCATTTGCTGATTTATAGCCGTTTTTCACTTTCGCCACGAATATGAACTACAAGACGTTAATGTTTGACGCTATTTTAAACCTACTTCATACATACAAGTATATATAGGTTATTGACTAGTTTTTTTATCAGTCATATCGTCACCCTAATTAGTTAACCTGATAAGTCAATTTTGACAAAGTTTACAGAATGTAAAAAAACTGTATTTATAACAGTGTAACTGTATAACTCATTAATTACGTTAAAAATCTCCTACGTTCCTACAGGATATGGACAGGTTTTGGTTGTGGAGTCTGACTGTCGATGAGAAAGATGTTATTCGTGCATTGAATATCCCGATTTTGTTACATGATATAAACTTTATTTCTTTACTAAATGGTAGATAATAGATTAAACTTTTCGACTGCTGTAAAATGTGAATTTCGTCCAAAAATTGATTTATCCGGTTATATACGTGTATGTTAGTTCACAGGGCTCTGCTTTTATAGTTTATCTAAGTGAGTAGTACAGATCGTAACATCGCCGCCGTCATTCTGCAGCCATTTGTGTGACAGATATTGATAAACATTTAGACATCATCAGTGCTTCAAGACTCCCATGCACCATACAAAGAATCTCAGTTCCCCAACTTCCCCAAGTCCAATGGTCTGGAATTTCTTTCGGATAGACTCAGGATCGGATGGACTCGATGCTTGTTTCCTACTCTCAGTTTAAACATTGTTTTAAACTTTGTGAAAATAGGGTTCTATATAATAAATGTATTAAGAGGTTGGAATGTAGGATACCTTTTATTTTCCGCTCACAATCATAAGGTTCGCTTGATTGCAATTTCGAAACAGCACACACGCAATAGTTTCAGTCCAGATTGATCTATCTATCCTACTATCACCCTCGTTCTCATGATTCAGTCTGAAGTAAGTTGATGATCCTTGTAAACATTGTCGAGTACTCTACCTAAGCTATTCCAGTAAAAGTGAACGAGGAAATCAGAGGAGCGCTGGCCAAGCCCCTCGCAAATGAATTCATCAGTTTACGGCCGACCAAATACGTTTTTGCCCACATATTTCCATGCACACATCTAATGAATTATCAAATCGCATTCGGCTTTGATATTAGTTCCATTTATACGTTCCTGGCGTTTCTGGTTTTCTTTTCTTGCTGGTATTAGGAAGGGAAGTTGCCGTATACATCGCCGACTGAGTATTCATGTTTGTTTAGCGTGCGGATTGCGGATATCAGAAGTGTCTGCGATCTGTTTTGAATATGTCGGATCAATAAACAGAACCACTGAAGCAATAATTGCAATAGATGATTATCGTATCAGCTATGATACCATCTTTTAACATGAACGGTTTTTAATATGAATCGTTTTTGCTGTCGTGACATACTCAGAATTTGTATTTATTGATCGTTTTATTTAATGTGTTGTCAACAAAGAAGTTTTGCAAAAAATTAAATGTTTTTCAGTAAAAGTTAGTCGCTAAATCTTATTTTATTTTATCTTCATTTATTTTATATATATTTTAAAATATCACGAGTATTTCCAATTAATTTGGCCTTACGCCATTTTTAGAAACCGCCATTTTGTTTATATTCTTGATTGTGGCTACGAATGCAAACTCACAGCATACAATACACATGTCAGTGGTGCGTGAAATGTATGAAAACAATGGCGAGGCCTGGGCAAACGTTGTCGGTACCACAAATATTTATACCGAGCTATCAACAGCTGTGCCCGTACGTTGATCGAGTTTCCCAGCGTCGACGTATTCGGGACAACGAATACAAATACAACACTATGAATACCGCTCATTATCGCTCTAATCATCACCTCATTAATGCTACAGCTCTTTATAGAAAGAGTTAGGCTTCAGACAATAGACAAAAAAAAAGATTTTTGAATCGAATTCAAATGTCTGGGTTTGAAAAGCAGATTTTTCATTTAAATATAGCTTAGCTTATATTACAGATTACAAATCACTCATAATATACTTAGAGTTAAACTTTTGGATTTTATGTTTGCGGCCCTTGAAAACGAATAAATTTCAAACCGTTATTAAATCAACCGGACATTGGAAAACCTGATTTAAAAATGAAATTGTACCGAATTTTGATCACTCTCTTGATATCTCTATTTTCAATAGGACAAAGCTGTTCATATACATTATCGTTTCAATACAAAACTTAATATGTATAAAACATTTGTTTAGACTGCAAATATCCTGTATCCGGCGTATTCAATTGTATCCGCCGGAGTTAATCCAGGAATATCGATAGTTTGTGGTCCATCTTCCGTTGAGATGGGCACGTGTTATTTGTGTTCCCTTACTGAAGTTGCAAATATCCGGCAGTTAAATACCGTTACCAGGTTAAGCCCACTGCTTCACCTGCACTATAACGTCTTATATTACTAATAACACTTATTTACGTCATTTCAATTCACGCAAATTAACAAAATATAATAAATTGAATAAAATAAAATATAGCTAGTTTTTGTTCAATATGGCTGACATCTCAAGATGACTTTCCTTATCAGGATATAAAGGTTAAATGAGAAGTTGAAATTGAAAACGTAAAATGAGTATAATTTCTGCGTTACCCACCTCACTTAAAACCGAGACAAGCAACGTAATTCGAAACGCTTCTAAAGTAAATGGCATGTAGTTAAACACGAAATTAAGTAATATTAAAAGTGGACAAGATGTCTGTCAAATTATACACAAATGAAAAATGCGTGCCTATAAATTGCACATTTTTTAATCCTACCAGCTGCGAAATAAACATAAAATGCTAATTTATTTTGCAGTGTAATAAATAACGTAATGGTTGCGTAGAAACAGGTATTCTCCAGGTTTGCTCAGCCATGCAAATTATATGCGTCTATTCGCGTCTACTTATTATTTATATTAGTTACTTAATGAGCGGATAAGTTACTTGTTTGGAGCCAGTTTATAGATAACACTATTCCTGGCGGCCCTACTTGGTTTTAGGTCGCTGGAAACATTTGTAACAAAATATTTGAATATGGTAGAACATTTCGTGGTTCGCCTCCGGAGGCACCTCCGCCACACCTATTTCTGCCTTGCTGCTGTGTTCTCGTTTGAAACCTTTGGTTAAGAAGAGTCACTTAACCTGGAAAGGTTTTTTCGTTATATAATTTAGTCATAGTAGTAGTCGACCTAAAAAAAATGACGATCTAGTCTTGGGTTGATTACAGATGTTCATGGGTGGCAGTGATCACTTACCACTAGATGGTCTGCATGCTCATTTGCTACCATAGCGTCATATAAAAACCTTCAGTACTGTATGTAATGCCACTGGCTCACCACGCTCAGTACTCTAAACATGTCCCAACAAACAAGTCATAACACAAACATGATCAATGTTTACGATGCCCAGCTAGTTGGTAGGCGGTACACGTACCATCAATCAATTAGAGTTCCCAGTGGGCGTTAATAACCAGCGCTGTTGAGTGCCGCCACTCCAATTGTGATGCGATACAGTTGGGCTAATGAAGATCTCAGGGTTTGTGGCGTGTTTGATCATAAGTTTAGGGTCTAGGGCACGTTGGTAAGGTATACAACTATGATACGAGTTGCTGTATACAAAGACATTATAAGAGGTAGTTTATCTTTGGCTGTATAATCGTGGATTCGATTCGATTGGTTCGGTTCCCCAACAAGCCGAATTTTAAATGCGTATTTCAAAACTATTCCATCTTCAGTTTAATTTCATTACCGCTTATTCAACACGGTACAAGCCACATAATACAAATGTAGTAAGGCTTTACTTTACCCGGTACGAATTTTTATGGGATAGTTTGTTAATTATTTGTCCTTCCTAAACGAACCGTCCCATTGACATGAAATTATGCGTCCCTGTTTTATCTTCAGCAAACCATTTTAACGCTAGCGAAATCGCAGTCCTAACTTATTTAACACTAGCTGACCCGTCGCACTTCGTACCGCCTCCCCGTCCCACAAAATTTTCATTTATGAACCGATTTTTATGAAACTCAAAATATTAAGTGAAGCTTACTACAATAAACGGATCAGCTGTTTCAGAGTTTAGCGTGCACAAACGCACAGACAAACCAACAAAGAGACAAAAAATCCTAAAAATATTTTCTTTGGTTCTATTCTTTAAAAAAGACCCCTAAAATTGGGTTTCGTACACGTACAGACAGCAATCACTTACAGATTTATTATATGTATAGATAAAGATTAAAAATTAACGTGTCCAATTAAAGACAAATAATAGATCATAGTAGTACATACGAGTATTAAGGGGTGTACGCTACATAAATCCATCGGGCGATCAATTACATCGTCTCATTAGGGAGCTAATGACCGATGTGTTGACACTTAAGCAAGTGACGCCTACGCCATAAAGATATGGGATTGTCGTTCACTTTCGACTAGCTGTTAACTATGAATTATTGTGGTGTTTCATGGCACCTACACTTATAATTAAAGTGGTTGAAGAGATGAAGCAATGTGGTACATAAAACAAGATAATGGTATGCCAAAAAATCATTTAAACTACGATACAGACGAATCGATAGTAAGAATTTCGCGAATCCTAGTCGTAGTCGTTGTAAACAATGAGGTTTCTCCCAGTGAAAACCAATGAACCGTACAAGTCGCTACAAAATGGACTGAACACAACTTGTTCTATATAAAGGAACGTAGCAAACGAACATGAAGTCCATCTGGTGGTAAGTGGTCACTGCCGCCTACGGACATTTGTAATCAACCCAAGATAGAATCGAAGTCCCTTCTTAGGCATGACCTAAGCCTACCCCTAAGGACTATACTGGAACATCTCGATTAAGTGTCTTACCACACTCTTGCAAACCAGAACACAGCACCAAGAACACTGCCTTTATTAATTCCACGGGAGTGTGGAAGGACCCTTAAGCCATCCGCCAGATGCTGCGTATCACAACTTAGCGCACGTGTCCATTTATTTTCGGAACTCATCTCGGTTTATCGTTTCTAGTAGCAATTTGAAGCGTATTTATTTAGGGAGTTAAATCTTTTCGCCCATTAGGAAGAAGCAGATCTGTCATATTTTGTTATAAAAGAACTTATTTTGTGCGTAATGTTTGGTGGTCATTACTGCCTTGTGGTTCGGTGGTTCTGTGAATAATATTACTATAGATTGCTAAAGCAGGTAAAGGGATATGAAATATCCATCGTATGTAGTTATATAACATGAATAAGGGTCCGTTTATAAATCCTGCACTACAACTAAGTAAGTTAAGTAAAAAATAAATTCTATTTCTGATTCAACTTTAATCAGCACGAAGCACGGATAATACCGCGGCCTAATCGCATCCGATCCAGGAAGTTAAGCAACGTCGAGCGGTCAGTAACTGGATGGCTCTGACCGGTATTTTTTCGTTTTCCGTGCGGAGGATACATACAGCATTCGGGAAGAGACCTTTACCCGTGGGACAGCAGTGGGACATGAACAAAGAGAAGTTGCAGCATTTCATCCTAATATCAAGTGCCTAGATTTAGCCGTATCTATTATACGAGGAACAGGTGAGTCGATAGTGGCAGAGATACATAAAACATGAAGTGTCCGCGCCGCTTGATTGCGCACAACGGGACGCAGGCGCCTCGCCAAATATGGCCAGTGGCACTTCTGTCACACGATACACTGACGACTAAGATAGAATCAAGGATCAACAATCAAATGTTTTTCTTCATTATAAGGTATACAGATACACTCAATGCACTCGGTGGTAATCGGCTTTCAACGTCTTCAGGTCCTCAGGCCGTCTCTACCACGGGGAAAAAAAAAGCAGCGGAAAAATATTACCAGTCTCTTTAAAGGGATTTAATTATTCATGTATTAAATTAGAATCTTTCACTGTTGAACGCTGGAATACCCTACCCTACCCGACAATTGGGATGTTCAGCCTACTATTCTAGGTTAAAGCGGAGGAGAAACACTTGACGAGACATACTAACACTCCAATACAAATAAATGGATAGATTAAATGGCACTACCAATAAATCGGAAATGCGTCATGCAATTTGATTCGGCAAAAGGGACTCCCTTGTTAGATATCTAGATCGATACATACTAGAACGATTTAAGAAGACACATCGAGATATATCAACTTGCCATCGGAAAACTTGGTAGTTGGTACTCAGCCACTCCCGTTACATAGTACGACGTTTAGAGATCATTATTAAACATTGACGGACACCTCATAACACAAACATGGTAACGTCGTATCGTATCGTCAATTCTAAAGAGTCTCCGAACGGGACCGACAGTCCAAACAAGGCGTGATTGCTGCCCGCTTGAAAGCTCCACTCCTCGGTGAGAAAACTCCGAGGCGACCGGACACTATTACAGGTAATGGTTCAGTTAAAGAAATTCTTTTACAATTATCAGGTCAAAAGTGCCGGGACAGGGAAAACGTTAAGACCTATCGAATTTTAGGTCATACACAAATGATATACTCGTATATATCGACGCTTGATTGGATAAATTTCCTAAGCGACATTGGGCAACTTTATAGGAGAGCCATTTAAAGTAAAAAAAACACGTAATAACTGACCTGCTATTTCATTATATGCTATTTGTTATACATGGATTTCAGTTTAATACAAATCAGAATATGTATATAACTTAAAATCGCCCAAAATTTCGCTTAGTAAATTTTTCAAGTGTCGATGTGATGATGATATGACAGTTGATAGCATCTCTAGAAATTTGTACACGTCAAAGTATTCATAATTTGATTGATTTTTAATTAGTGTAGACTGATCGGAATTTGAAGAGAATGTAGAACGATAAGCGCCGATTAAATTAGCAAAGAAATAAAACCCAAATACTTCTTAAATCTTGTTTTTTTTTATCTTGACTAACACAACTCTGAGCTTAGTAACGTGCTATATTTGTGTATATAACCGTGTATAAAAATTGTTTTCCTTGTGAATATACGTAAGCAAGTAAAAAAAATGGAATGTTTTATTTATAAACTTACTGTATGATACAAAAGTGCACGTCATCAAAAACAAGATTAAATGCCTGCTCGTTACAACCCAAGTACTAAATATAGTTGTTCGAAAACGCTTCATGAAGTCACCGTGGGAGATGTTTTCACTGTGAAGAATGGAAGGTGGAAAGTGGACGTGTCAATATTTGCTCGCCTCGGACCGGACGCCAGAATTAGTTCCCAATAGCACAAGGTGTACTTGGTACGCTAGAGGGCGCTTAGAATGGGATTTTTTGTAATTACGATTTCAATTGACAAATGAGTCCATGAGAATTGAATTGTGTTATTATATTATCCAATGAAAGGGATTACAACTTATAAATGTAATTTAAATTGATTTGTAAATTGTATGAATACTACTCGTAACGCATTAGCCTAAATGATCTATAATGTTATATGTAAGTTTGAATATAATAAACAAATTTATGACTTTCGATCGCGTCTCCTGTGGTAATGGATGTATTGAAGGAATAGTCAATGATAATAGTAGGTGCAGCGAGAAGTTGGACGAGTCAACAGACAAAACCAGACACAATTGATTGAGTTCTTATTGATATTGTTTTTTGGACACTACTGAGTTGAGGTTGTAGTACTGTTTAATATGTTGTTCGTTCGAAGAGATGCGTAGGTGAATAGATATCCGAAACAATTGATACTGTCTTCTATACACACATACGTGCGTTGTATCACTAAAATTCATCTTTATCTTTGTTCCAATCGAAAAGAATTTGACGCAAAATTCAAGGTTCAAGAGTTAAGAGTTTGTATTGCGTTTACGTGCCATGAATAATGCACGGCGGTAAAGTCGCGGTCAAACGGTTGTATAAAAGCCGTTATAGGTTATCCATACTAATATTATAAATGCGAAAGTAACTCTGTCCTTTTCACGCTTAAACCGCTGTACCGATTAAGATGAATTTGTTATGGAGATAGTTTTGGACTTTTTTATGATTTTGAGGCAGCAAACGAGCATGCAGTCTACCTAATGGTAAGTGGTCACTGCCGCCTATGGCTATCTGTAATCAACGTAAGGCAGGATCGAAGTTCTTTCATAGGTCGACCACAAATGCGTTGCTAGCCCTGAGGACTAAGTCCTCACTGCTGTTATAAGACAGAAATAGGTGTGGCGGTGGTGCCTCCGAAGTTGAACCGTAAAAGTCTCTACCATCTTTGAATTAAAGAATAGTATTTATTAAAGGGCTTGTCCCGTAGGGTAGATTTTAGGGTGGAAAAGGGAGGTTTTTTTCTTTTATTTATGCGGGCAGGGACGCGGGTAAAGTTAGGTAAGATATAAATTCGTTTATAATAATGTCTTCGTCGTTCAATGATTCACTTTGCTCAAGGTCATGTTGATGCTGGTAATGAAATATTACTTAATAATCGCATACTGGTGTATCAAGTGTTTCTATGACTCATATCAAAATCCATATATGTAAAATCCTACCTACCTAACTTAGTATAATCTACTTTTAAGAGACTCCATATAGGGAAGATTTTATTATGACGCCTACGCCTAGTTTTAATCAATTTTAAATGTAGACTTTATTTTAACTTTAAGTTTAAAGTTAAGTATATTGTTTGATCCTGAAAATGGATTATACCGATAAAAGCAATTTTCGTTTTGTTTAGGCCGGCTATTATGGTTATATGTTTTGGACACGAATTTAAATGAAAATGCTTTAGAAACTTTTGTTTCTAACACCTTTTACGGTTCGACTCCGGAGGCACCACGACCCCACCAATTTCTACCTTATAACAGCAGTATTCTTCTTGCTGTGTTTTGGTTTGAAGGGTGTGGTCAGGGAGACTTACTTAATCGAGTCGTTCCAACTTAGTCCTCAGGGGTAGCAACGCATTTAAGGTCTACTTAAGAAATAACTTTGATAGTATCTTGTGTTGGTTATATATGTCAATGGGCGCATTGCATGCTCGTTTGCTCCTCACAGTTATAAAAAAAAGTCTGTCTGTATTAATTCATCAGATCAGACAGTACTTCGATCCTGTCTGGAATTGATTTCAGATGCCCCCGAGTAGCACTAGTGACCGATTATCCTCATCAGGTGGACTACATGTTTGTTCGTTTAATATCACAAACTAAAAGCGTTTAATACGCGTTTAGTATGGCCTTGGTTTTGTCAAGCAAAAATGTTAACGATTTATCATGAGAACTGTGGTCTGAACGTTCGAGCCTTTGTTCTTTTATTAAGTCATATATTTATTTAAAAATAGACAGGTACAATTTTATAATTGGAATCCATGCCAGAAGGCAGAAAGTAGAAAAGTTGAAAATTCAGATTGCACTGTCTAGCATAAGGCAGTGTCTTCCCCATAAAATGTGGAGTAATCTAACAATACTCGTACATGTGTCTTAACTCAAACAAACGCTTCTTGTATCTGGGAGAGGCTTTCTTGTTGTAGGACGAACTTAAGATGAGAATGTTCTCAAATTCACTGGGAACGCACTGAGGGATGCAGAGTGCAAGATCTCGATAACCCGCGGCCGCGAGACGCTTCTATTTATAGCGCCACTTGTTACTGCTAAACGCAACACATCGCCACCAGATTACGATACGATGCACGATTCGTTGCGAACTGTTCACGGGTACACATAAGTGGAGGGTGTCTCTTTAGATTCTCATATGAAGCATCATTGAAGGTAGTAGAACCTTTTACGACTCCGACACCACCGCTACACCTATTTCTGCCTTACTAGAGATCGCCTAGCGGTCGACAAAAATCGACGGTATATCATTGAATTATCAGTTGTAAAATATCTATACTTTTACTCGTATACCTATAGATTTTTTTTAACCAATATAAAACCTGAACAAACCTTTTAAGCCGGATAACTTGAAAGTATGTTTTCTCTTTGTCAAAAATCTGGTCTGTCTTAAATTGATCGTTTATAGTTACTGAATGTGGCTCCTGGAATTCTGGCATGCTGTCAACACGCCGTATTGAGGTTACTGTTAAGAGTTTTTACTTGTACATTAAATAGCAAAATAACAGGAAAAATGTGAACTAAGATAGTACTTCGATCCTGACTTGGATTGTTTACAAATGTCACGGGCGGCAGCAAGCTTACCTTCACGTGGACTGCATGCACTCTACCTCAATGTAATAAACGTGGTTGTCAACGTACTCACCATCGAATCTCTTGGCTCTATTGGACAGTATATCAGCTAGCTTGCTGAGTTCGCTGCGCAGCGAACTCTCCAGTTGCGTGCGCGCCTGCTGCGTCAGTCTGCTGCGCGCGTTCGCTCCACAGCACCCTCTGTTCGAACATAGCTCGCCGGCGTCTGGAAACAAACGAATTTGTTAGTTACAGTGAATCATAATCATAGAATTATCAGTTGTAAAATATACTTATACTTAATTATACTTTTATACCAATAGAATAGTTAAAGAAATTTTTTTGACTACACAAAATTACATTAATTGTTTGACATTTCCGATGCTCACGTCACACTCAGTATTCAAATGATGTTTCGTGTCTATATGCGTGTGTGCGTCAATGGAGTGGTTGTATGCGTAATGGTTTCTTTTACAAATTTAATGTATTTCCAATGTATTATTATATAAAATGTTATCTCTCGGCGCTTCTTCTCCGTTCAAAGTTTGACTGTGCCAAATTTCATACCCCTCCGTTCGTGTAATTATTATAAAAAACGTTCCTACACTTTTTGCGTCACGTATATATAGATCAATAGTAAGTATCTACTATGTGAACAAATAAATTGTTGTACCTTTATTGTTTAATCAGAGGGAATAAACATTATCTCAAAGTGGGAATTTTTGAAGAATCACGAAAGAAAGCTGTATTTTCTTTCGTGACTAAAGTGGGACTGATGAATCTACTAGGAACAAATTGTAGATGCCTACGTAAACAAATAAAATGTTTTACCTTTATAGTTTAATCCGGGGGAATGAACATTATCTTATGGTCAAACGAATTTGTTATTCATATTTAGTAGAGCATTATCAAATAAATTTGTGTATCCTTTTAGTTTAAGCAGAAGGAATGAACAAAGAGAACTTGTACTTTATTTAGTTTAAGGAAAAACCAATGAAAGTCAACATTCATTATCGTATTTGAAGTGTATGTTATGGCAATCAAGACGAACAGAAATGTGTACATTAATTATTCGTAGTGCATTACTCAGACACTATTACATGTGATAGATGCCATGACACATTGACAAAAGAGCTGGATGGAAATGAATAAAACTAGAAAACGTGAGTCGCTCGCAACTAAAATGCCTACTTCACACAGGTTGAAAACAATTCCTGCAGCCCCGTCGCCTACAGTAATGCAATAACGTGGGGGTGGGTACAGCCCCCTGTCTGAGCCGCCCTCTAGAGGACCCTTCGGTTCGACCTGACCCCGACTGCCACCGTCTTGTCAATAGCGTGACGAATTGTTCAAAGTGAAAAGGATTATTTTATTTATTTAAAAGCGCGCCAGATTAAGTAATAACGGCTTTGAGTGGTGAATGTTTTATTAAGTGTAACGGTAAATAAATGGGTCAGACCTTTAAAAGACTGGTGATCGATAGTCGCTTATTATTAGTTGCTAACTTGCTACTTATCCTATAAAACTTTTTATGGCCGGATTTCATTTCATTTCATTGAAACGTTAAATATTGTCCCTGTAAGCTGTAGTGATGGTCCTTCGCGGGCGGATGAACGAAGATCAATGCATATAAATATTTGATACTAGCTGACCCGGCGCACTTCGTTCCGCCTCCGCGTCCCACATTATTTTATTTA
>DWNJ01001135.1:0-12699 GCA_018250275.1 Udranomia eurus
TAAAAAAAAAATTATTCGATAGGTATAAAAACTATATACTTTACAACTGATAATTCTAAGATCGATTTTTGTCGACCGCTAAGCGATCTCTAGTAATGTGAATTCAGCAGTTCAAGGCAGAATCAATTTAGTGCAGCACACTTTACTCTATTTAATTTCAATCAATTGCTAATTTCATGTCAAACCCATACGGACTATTTTGATGGATTCTTGAACGTCTTCTATTCAACATGTAAACTTAAACTATAGGACAGCGCTCCTTAACTCTAATATCCGTAACCAAAGTTTACCATAACGGGTAACTCCAAGAAACACGAGCCATTGTCTGAGCTTTGCGAACCTATCCATTTGTAAATTTATAAATACCAGATTGCCTACACTATATGTGCACGCCTCATGCTGTTAATTTCCTTTAGAAAATGCGTATTTACGGTCTTAATTCAAAATAATCATTAGCAAAAATCCTCAAAATTACATAACGGACCCTGTTAGTTACCTATCATTGTCCGTTTTTTAAAAGAAATTTTAAAATTCCATGTGTGTGTAAAAAACTTTTGTTTTATAAAATGTGTTAGAACATACATATGTACGACCTTATGTGAGTTGGAAACATTTTCACTAACGCTAAGAGAGTCCTAAATGGTAGGGCTTATATATTCACACACTACCACTAGGTCTCTCCCAAGATTAAAAAAAAAAGTAACTGTTTCAGCATTTACACTAGAAGTATGCTTTTGTTAGTGAGAACGAAAATTAATTTATAATAAACATAAAATCCAACTCAATAGAAATAAAACAAATGAAAACGCAAAACTGTAAACGTTTTTACCGTTTAAGAAATTCTATGCTACGTAAAGCCTCTGAAAGCAATTGTGCGCGTAAAACAATAGATTGGATCCATTGATGCGTATGTAATCTTGCATACGACTGCGTCATAGTACCTACTACATACACCAGTCTATACAAATGCAATTGTCGTTAAACTTTAAAATGTCTGTTCCTACGTACGTAGACAACTTACCCATATTAAATTGAAAATTCGCCATATTGCCTTGGGCCACCGTCTGCGGATGCTCCATCTGCGTGAGGCAGCTGCATACAACAAGAGATTGGACCCAATGGCGCGACTAGAAAAAGACCTAAGGCTTGCGGGATACGTCCAGTTGTAGATAGAACTATTTGAAAGGTTCTTTCGATTAGAAAATTGTTTAGCGTGCCTATTTCCTAGAACAGACTTGGACGTATACATTTTTAATGCTTCAGACGGCCTTGTCTTCTAATGACATTTATAAATACTATATAGAGTAAGAAAATGGTTACTGAAAATTATTAAAAAATACTAGGCAAACAATAAGCAACTATGAAGTACACGGACTAAATTTCAGCCTCTTGCACTAGTCGTTCAAAAATAAGAAATCTGAATTATAAAAAACTGTTTGGTGATCAATTTACCGTTTCTGTGTAATGAAATACGGATACGAATAGAGTGACACACTAACGATAAGTACTTTTCAATAGACGTGATAGATTGCAAAACTGCGTAGGCGCCCCTCGGCCGTGAGCCGCGTTATTTCTATTACAAATCACATTAATTTAGTTTCTTCTAACATTTATTAAGGAAATTCTATTTACGGCACTCGTACTCGTATGTCACACGGTATTACCGCTGGCTCCGGTTCCTGAACGCACGTACTTAGTAGCACAACCGTGGAGACGGTTCCCCTTAAACTTAGCACTCGCAAAGTTTCCGGGACGATTAGTCATAAATAATTGAACGCAGTCGATATTCCCGTGTAAGAAGACAAAGAGATGACATCCTTAAAACTTTGTCAATTTGTGTAGAACCCGTAAAGCACCTTACTACATAGTTCATATCCGCGGCGGGTAGAAAAGTGGAAGTAACGTCATGAGAAGTTTCAAGTCGCGCTTGCCTTGTCTAGAAGCGGATCAAACTGCGGTGCATTCGCCGCAATGTATTATGCAGTCGTGGGACCCGTGCCCGTGTAAGCGGCTCGGGATCACTCCCACTTCCCGTCGAAGAACACTGCTATTCCTTTAAAACGTTCCATTCCAAAAGTTCAGGAAAAGCTATATCGCCCCTAATATATTCCGTAAATTACCCGCGATAGATCTGATGATTGTAAGTTACTGCAGCGCTTCGTTACGTTTCGCAATCGTTATGCCATCGGCGATGGGCCGCGTAGTCTGTTTAAAAAAATACCTCTATTCATTGCATTGTTCTGACAGTAGCTTACTTGCAGTAACAATATAATAGTGGTAGTTACTTTTCATTTATTTTTTGTTTATGACTTTTATATATGCATTACTGCTGGCGGCCACGGATTACGTAATTCAATGTTAACCTTTGTATATTGAATTAATTTCGCCAGGATGTGATTCTTGCATCACATAAGGCTTAAATTACACATTAAGCTTTAAACTCTATACAACCGGTTTAATTTTATTTGTAATGCAAAAATCGTGCACACCCAGTTTACGAAGTAGTTTTATGTAATACAATTCATAAGTTGCCTTTTACTCTTTTAATAATGTAAATGCTGCATTAACTCGTTCAGTACGAATTATGTTCCATCCCGTGTTTCGTTACTATGTTTTTTCATTACAATTAAACTTATCTGCCACATTTTAAACATTTAATTATAGTAGGTACTTGTAACGCATATCAGTCTTTCATTTACATCAAGTCCATCGTAACCTGATGTAAACGTGTGGGCAGCTAATCGCTTCTAATTTCCTTCGTGCCGGCAACATTGGCGAGTGCAAATGAGATTGTGGACTGACTACTGCATTTCAACTAGCATTGCACGGCCGTCGGACCCTTTGAATATGGCCCGATATCTTACTACAATTCTAATAGTGAATCTGCCCGAGTGTCAACGTGTGGGTATCTAATCGCTTCTAATTTCCTCCGGGTCGGCTTTAATAGCGAGCCCTGTCAAGGCTGCCTTCATCTACAATACACAAGCTACTCTCGAGTATACGCCTTGAATATAGTTCGGCTTACGTAGGTTACCTACATACATTTCATGGAATACATACGCTGTGTTGTATATTTTCTTTAGATTTTGTTATGTGTGATTATTTTCGATCTTTCTTAACGGTACTCATTGTACTGTTTAATAAACGTTGACACTTCAAAGTTATTATAACAATGAAATTAAATGTAAGACATGCCTGTATTAGAAAATCTGAGAAAGACAAATTGTCTTATGGTGCTATGTGCCATTGTCACAGTTTCTGTCTTTGATGTTTTGTAGATGCCTTATAGCATAGCATTTCGTTGTTATTGAAACGGAGGTTTAAATATATGATAGGATGTCGCCTTGTCAACTTGTAACTAAACCGACTTCTGAACTAACGCACAAACTGAAGCTAAAATAAAAAAGGCTTTGGCACCTCCCATATCCACCTGTAAAGTACTACTGGTTTATAATGTCTAAGAATCCGTGCTCGTGTGTGGAGGCTGCGGTCGTGGTGTAGAGACAGCGATGTATTTAATACACCGTTAAATATACCAAAACGTAAACAGTTGAAAAGCCAATGTCATCCAATTTCCCTCGTGTCGCTGGCTAGAGCGGTGAGTGTAAATGAGATTGTGGACTGACTGCATTTGTATATTACACGTGTTCAAATGTAAAGTTGTCGGTAATTAATCGGTGTCGTTTAATCTCTACATTATTGGCAATGGAGAAAATCGTCTTGAATTATAGTTGAACACTCATATCCTTACAAGTTTCCAAGTAATGTAAAGCTATTGCTGTTTTAAATCGGCGCAGAAAAGTCCACTTAGTTAATTAGTCCTAACCTTATTACGTAAATTTAAACCGGAACAAAAGTGACAATCATCGGGATAGAATAGGGATATCTATACACGTTTTACGCAAGTTTTCGTTCTATCGACTTTCTGCTCACACGATTAATATGAGTCGATAAATTGACATGAAAACCTAGACCATAGCCGGCCGACCGCGCTGTTCCGTAAGTAAGCAGGGTTCTTTGTTCTCGAGCGGGCGTTTCGCCTCGAGTTTCATTAGTGGTATCTAATTTTTTTTAGTGTACCTTTTACTTAAGTTGCTGGGTCATGTGATGTTTTCAATGTTGTCGATCGATCGGAAATTGGTAAGGTCTAGGTGTCGGCTCGGCTCGGCACGGTCTAGCGGCGCGGCGGTGGCGCGGCGCTCACGTCACTGGCCGACGAGACAGACAGGCAGCGTGCTCGGCGCCTGCTAGCCCATTAGACGTCTGCCCGATGTGGAACGCTCGATAAACTTGTAAAAACGCCTTCTACCCATTTAATTTTATACCCTCGCTTAAGCGTTGCTATTGGCAGATTCCTTCCTTCTTTTTTTATAGGTCCGTCGTCATTAACTGTATCGTTTATTATTTTGCGCTTGTTTTGTAAGCTCGATAATTGTTGTTTAACGTTCAGAGATTAATATCGTTAAATAAAAGAAAGTTGCCAGGAAACGGCTTAAAGTCTTAATAAGGGATTTAATATCAGACTTAATGACTTGATATCTTTTTTAAATGTTATAAATTATATCCGTTATCATAGTATCGGCATTATTCGTAATAAAATTATTCAATGTATGTTTTAAACTTTTATTATTCAGAACGATTTTTTTTAACTTACACACACTAACGCATATTAAAATATTGCGCTAAATCTTTCTTCTCTAATGATAGATAGTCATTAAGTAAATTGCACCAAAATTCGGAATCGAAAGTCTATAATATTGGATAAAGATGACTGGGAGAAGCGGTATACGATCTAACTCTTAATTAAAGTTTAAAAGGGGACCTTCAAAAATACTTTAGGAGTTGTCGGAGCACGTACGCGAACTTTTATTCGGCGAATTTGGTTATGTAATTCTTTGGAAATATTCAAGTTTTCCCTTCGGCGAGACGTTATCGCGGGTGCCCTCTCAACGCTCGCGCGACAACCAAATTATTCCACCTCGGACCCGGTTGATTGTACACAGAAACTTCACTAATGATTAAATTGTACGTGCACTTGAACTGCCGAGAATCCAGTATCGCAACTAACGCACAATTGTTCTTCTCATAGTTAAGCTTTTCATTAACTGCTCCCAGCTAGATCCTTCTACTATCTACATATATTCCCATGGCTATCAAGCATTACCCCGGACATTCAGATATTTGTACGCCGCGAGCGGATTATATACACAAAGGCGAAATAAACTTTCCTCAGGTAGGTGAATAAAAATTCGGGGACTTTGCGGAATGATCCCGAGAGCGGGCATGGGCGGGACGTTCCCCGCGGGGACTTAATTTGTTGCTCTCCTGGCGCCTCGCGTCTCACTTTCAAACGGCGTAACGCGACCTCGCGCGGCCCCTCCGTGTACGCGTCATGTTCGCCTTCGTCAGTCGCGGCGGCCGGAACGAATGTAACCGTAAGCTAGCGATCGCATTTCTGTTAGATGGAACCAGCACTGCTAGCAGTCGCGATTGTTATCGTTTAATAACAGCATGAGACCTGTCAATGGTGTTAGATGGAATCCATCGAAATGTTTAGTCGCTGAGAGGTCCGTATTTCGGCCTATTCACATTGTCCCAGCAGTGAGGTCAAAGGATTACAACAACCAGCATTCGTATTTGTTTTTACAAATTCCAGTTAACTCTTATTTATGATAATAATTCACATACAGTTTATGCTTGCGCGTCTTGGTTTATTTTAAACTTTGTAACGCGATCTCGCGCGATCCGTTGCGTATCATTTTCCCCCGACAGTAATGTCTTCCTCCTTCGATCCGGGTGTTGATTGAGCAAAATATGACATTGTCTAACCTGCGATAAAGAATGTCATATTTCCCCAAGGGTTTTATTAAGTTTAACACACTTTTAAGAACATTTAATATAAAAAGAGCTTGCTTTCAATTCAAATCTCAATCTCTGTATTTTTATACAAATAATAAAAAAACTATAATGACTTTTATCAATATGGAACTTTATCAAAATTGTCACCGTTGTAACCAATTAACCTTTTAAACGTAGTTTTAGAATTTGATGACTGAAGTAATGAAAACACAAATCAAAACTGGGCTGAATTCGGAGCACGCAAATTTATACGAGTAGTCGGGTATTATTGAAATATTGATGCGAAATCGATCGTTGCGGCGCTAGGAGAGCGCTACGCGACAATCTGATCACAATACCATAAAGGAGTGCACAGTAAAATATTTATGGGATCGGGAGTACTCCGTAGCAGGCACGCCTCGATACCCACCGCCAACATGACTCTCCAATAATATTTCAAATACTACTACAGTTACATAATACCAACATTGCCCTTTATAAATCTGCACACATACTAGTTAGTGCTGATAACTCGCAACTTCGTAAAGAACGTCATTTTTTTGTTGATTCAAATCCTGTCCTACAATTCTCCATACTTACACCAAGAGACCGATTTCTGTTTTGCAGGTGTAATTATTAAAAAATATACGATTGACGTTTCCTGTAATTTTGGATCTAAACAGCGCTTAAATGTAACATCTATCTAATTATAATAACAAACATATCTCCGCTGTCCATCTCTACTTAGTAGCCTGGCAAAAACAAACAAGAACTTTCTGGTTACGCCAACGAAGTGGTGTCTGCTTTATGTATTATGTCTGGCAGCCTAAAGATTTACATAATGAAACCCATGGCTCAATTAACGGTGTCCAGAGACCGCGACGAACTCGCAACTCATTCCACACTCGGACAAATTGGCGCCAACCGCTGAACTGTAACGATAATGATACCGCGCGAGTTCGGCCCCATACGTCCGCTAACCTAACCTAACATCTCTCATGGGGACTCCTAAAAGCCACTCCATATGAAGTAGTGGTCCGCATTTGGCAGTCACGCAAAACTCGGTGGCTTTTGCGGTACATAAACAACTAGCACACGTGCGCGACCAACCGCGAATGGATTGATGTGACTTAAAATGCATACTATTCAGCTGCGGTATCGATCAGCTTCCGCCAAATTTTCCGCTGCGGGCGCTTGGCAACCGCGCGGCGTACCTCACAATCAATCGACACCCGAAAATATTAATGCCCGCAATTAATTTACCAATAGAACCTCTCGCCGCTTCATTATAATCGAGAATCGACCAGAAATGAATCACAATTTTTCACATTCGCCTCTACTATTGGCGAACGACTATCGGGAACACTTATAATCGTAGCGAGCGCGATCAACCACTGAAAGCTTTTTGAAAGCTCGCAGCGACGACGTGCGATGAAAGGTTCATACGGTGATTACAAGAGGAGTCATCACTTTACAACAAGTGCAGATAACTGCTGTATATTTTATTGCCGTTCCAAACGTGCATTTTAATAGAATATGTTTAAATAAAATCTTTTTTAGTCTGATTTTGATTTTTGAACAAGTTATGCACAATATAATCATTCGACTTACATTGTTAAAATAAAATGTTCCTTGAAACTTCTGTCGCATGAAATTTGCGTACCTTTTAATATAATTGAGGCAATCGGATTTTCGTGACGATTCAAAAATAAATTTCTGATTTCGAATGGATATTTTAGTCTCATTTCCGAACAATTTTGATTGTGGCCAAATACCTAAGAGGTCTATCTTCATTACTTCGGTGTTACACACCTGCCAGAATAAATTATCCTGCCCGGGAGTATTGAACATAAAGTCGAGCTATTTTCCGAAAAGTTGCCATTGGTGACCGTAAATCTATTCTGATTTGCCCAAGAAAGAGACTGCTGCGGACTACTCCTCCGCGATTTTATAGTTTGTCTGATTCCTAAACCTTGCAAAAGCTATCGACAAAGTTTAACCATTAGAAGTCTGAATTCCAAAAATGTTCGCAGAAATTCACATATCACAAACTACATAGCATAGCTACTTTTATTATAATATGTTCTAATAAAATATACGATAGAAGTTCGCCTATCTTCAATATTTGAAGTATTTATAACCAATGATATTACCAACATTTTGTTTAAAACTATTTGAGCATGGAAATACTCGGTTGAAATGTTTGAATTCAAATATGTGAATAACTTCTTGCTCCACTATCGGTTTCGTGATAAATTGCTAAATAATGCGCCCTTCGCCATACCCCACCCCTAATGTCTTCTTAATGCTGCATGGAGTTGTCACATTGCACATTCACGAGTCTCGTTGTCCTTTTCATTTCGAACTGGTACGATTCCGTTACCCTTTCAAAATCTCTCTCTGTTTCAAACACACCTGTGAGTACGCACTAACGATGCAGCGAACTGTTTCATAATTCGTGTAGAAGCGCTGAATAGGTAATGGTTATTTGGAAGCATAGAACCCGGCAGCGTCGTTCGCAAACGTTTTACATCGAGGAGTTTGTTAAGTATGAAAAGCTCCATTTGAACGTGGGTTTTTTTAGTTCCTCTTGCCGCTGTCGGCTCGCCGCGCGCTCCTTTTGTTCCATGAACGTGATCTGGCCGAGATGAAGCCCACCGACGTTATTGCTCCGCTCCTCGCTTCAATCTAGTTTGTTTCTACTCGTCACACTTCTACTGCTTTGCGTATTATCATCGCAAAAATGATTTCCTATCTCGCTATCGACGATTCACCCGTCGACTGAAAAATTCCACTTGCATTTGTTTCCGTGACGTATGAGACGTAAGCGTTTTACATTTTTGTGCTGTTAGCTCCTCTGCCATATCTCAAGGTTCCGGAAAGTTTTATGTCCAATATGGTTGTATTGGAAGCAAATCTCTAAATAAGTAATGGCTTTCAGCGCATACGAAATAACGTAACTTTAAAAATGAAAATTGAACGTGCCTTTTGCTATCCCGAGCATATTATTATTATTCGGACGTATCCGAGGAGGGAAGTCAACGACATCTAAGCTAATACCCCGCTCCACGAAATAGATTGAAGTTTCAGGGCTTAGAATTGTTTTTCTGCGTGCCTGAATTCAAACCGCGCGCTAGGCCATAAATTTATCGGATACTGCGAAAAACTTTTAAAGCTATTATAAGTCTCTTCCATGGATATAAATCGCCTCGATCGGTACTTTTGTTCTTAACAGTACGTACAATGGAAAGGCTTTGACAATTTTAATTTTATTAGAAAAATATTCATACGCTTAAAATAACCAATGTATCCATCTAAAAATAGAATTTTTCACGCCCACTCAGAATTGGGAATGACTGTGGATAAATTTAACAGGACTAATTGAGTGTACATAGTCGACGCATATTCGCATGTGACAAGTGTGAGTGGCGCATGGCGCCGGATCCGCGGCAAACACTCCCGAGCAGTTATCTGTGTATCGCTTGGCTACGTTCGTTGTGGCCATGTTTATTTTTAGTCTCGCGTGTACATTCACTATTGCGATGAAATTTACAGCGATCGCTGTGGCTCGCCACCCGCCGGACTCCGATACCGACGCCTCGAATGACAAGCTACCGCTATTTCATAAATGTGCTTCTATTTTACTCGAGATTCCACTAGGTCGATGAGCAATAATTCTTTTGTTTGCAGCTCGAAGAATTTTTGGAGATATTAGGTACCTATACCATTTATTTATTTTACTAGAGAATTCGATTGTAGAATATTGGATTCGGAAGGGCGTGATGGCGTGAAGCGTTGTGTCTTCATATTAACGTCATGTCATAGGAAACATGTAACTTGTTACGACGTTGAATTTGCATATAACTGCCGAGTTAATTATTACGTCGTGTACTCTAACTATTGTGTGTGATTAAATCTGCATACTCTTTCGACTGCCAGACAGACTGACGTTTACGTTGAAATTTATAAAAGACGTGGTGAAATTATTTAATTAATTAAAACTCGGACATACAATACACATGGACACACAAATATGGGCATATTAAAGATGTCCGTAATTCCCATGTCGCGACAACTAACACTGTTGTTCGTCAAAACATTATTATAGGGATGCGAGTGTATGCCGCGGTGCTGTCAGCCCGAGATTTGGCGCACCTCGGTGACTGATTAGCTACGTCGGAGCAGCGCCACAGGTAGTCGGAAAGGGCAGACACGTCGTCTCCAGATATATTATGTAATACGTTACAACAACAACAAGGACATCTTTGAAAAGTGCTATGAAAGCGCGCAAACTCAAATACGTAATCAGACGCGATCCTAATACTACGCGATGCCGCTAATAATGTCAATGCAAAGTTTGACATAGGATCTGCTTGTTATCCATAGTTTTCACTTCTTAGCGCATCCTACAAAATTTAGCAAAAGAAATTGAAAACGTCAAGTATTATCCTGTTACCCTTTTGTGTATCGTGTTGCATACATGATTAGACATCGAAGTTCATGATTAATACTTATGTTCAAGCGGAGGTCCAATCGGGCCATCGGCGTCACATTGTGGTCATCTACCACGGGGGTTTCAAAGTAGTTGCTCGCAATCGCTCGTACCCTTTGGCTGAGATTGCCGTTGCTGGGTGACTGATTAGCGACGGCGAGGCGCACGCGACAGGTGGTCGGAGGCTGACCCGCGTCTCTCCTGATTGATGGCTGCCCCCTCGCCGCTCTGACTTCTTACTGCAACTCAACACGTCCGCTCGTGGAGCTTAGCAACACTTTATATTAATCCCGCTATTATTATTTTCCCTGACATGCCTTTTGTTAAAAACCCTAAGGACGGGTTATTAACTGTGTATACAATTTTATTGATACGTGTAGTGTAAGGACATGCAAAATTATTACCCGCTTTTTGCGGATTTCTGTATACCACATCAAAATTTTGTATGAAAAAATAATGCATGATATGTGCCCAAAATGTGGTATTCTACATCTTTGTTTTCATCAGTGAAAGATAATAACATGTATGAATATGATCATTTTCATTTTCTGGCTCCCCAGCTAATATTCCGCCATTTAAGAAATAGGTATTAAATTATATTCGCCCCAACGTAAACACAAAATAGTAAATTTTGCAGTACACCGTTTTCCCGTGGGAACCCTAAATAAGTCGTGCGATAATTGGCTAAATATGAGCTATCCCTTTAAGTACGTTGCTTTATTTTTAATGTCGCTTAATTGACTATGACATTTGAGCGTACGCCGAATGAAAATAAACCTTTTTTTAACTCTACCAATTCGAATCAGTGAATTATTATCTTCGTACATTTATTTGTTTTCGCCGAGAATCGAATGAGCCCACAAGATCTATCAGCATGTATTAACTACAAAGTACTTAGATATTGCTATTGTTGATATTCAATATTTTTAATTTAAAAGCCGGCCTATCTTCGTATTATATATAACAATTTAATTGATAGGAAATCCATTCTTTATATCGTCATGTAGCTTAGAAAGTTCGTCAAACCTAAGCCGCCCATATCCAATCATTACAATGCGAGCGCATTAACGTCATATATACGTCGCCGAAAGCGGCGCAAATGTCAAACGTCATACTGCCCAGCGCAGGGTCCCACGCTCTGCGCCCGCGGTCTAATAGCGCGAGGTCAAGTCCAGAGCTCATGCATATTCACATGGGCTCAGACGGACCGCCGGCTCATCTGTAACGGTCCCGCGACCGGTTGTATGAGCCCATTGTTGTATGTATCCGTCCGTATGTTCTGGCGTCGCGGACGCGCCACGAGAAGGATGTTAGGTTATCTTTTTATCGTACGCTCGGTCTGTATTTGTCTAAACGATGTCGTCGATACTATTCTGGTATGAGAAATATTTCGCTACACAATTTTGCTGTTTGAATTTTTTCATCAACAATTATATCGAAGCGGCAGTCGGATCTGCACATAGAAATTCAGAGATATGAAGTTGTTGTTTGGGTCCGTACTTTCTGTTTCGACTTTAATCGCCTTTTGTTACAGTCGTCCCTCACTAGTACTTCTTGCTCTTATTTCTACTTCAATACTCTTATTTATCTCTGAATGTTACCCGCGCGCGCCGACAGCTGTGCAACCGGTTCGCAATTCGGTTCTTATTGTGGAAGTTTAGCTGACGCGAAAAAATAAAATCATAAAAAAGTAATGACGCTACACACTCATGACCCCACACTAGCATTTCCTGTGTTGTGGTGCCATGAACGATACAAAACGAAAAAACAAGAACACATGCACCAAGATCAAGAATTGTATAGACATAATGAGTCTTTAGTTTTCTGACTCGCTGGGATTCGAATCGAGGATCCTTCGAACAGGATGATAACCACCGTACCGATCGTTATTTATTTCAATTACATTTTTTTTGCTGCAAAATATGCATTTAAAACCGAAAATACGCGCTTTTTAATCATTGCGACAATAAAAGTATGAACCAGCTATCACACCTATAACATAACGACATATCTCAAGAGGATAATCGTGCATCCACAGTGTATAAACAAGCTGCTTATAAAGTAGATTCAGCAATTGAACAGATGATATTTAGATAAACCAATATAGTAACAGCCTCTTGTTTGTCGAAGGATCCGACCAATAATCCAATTGTCACTTGCCGTTCCCAACGCTCAGAGGCATTAAGGCATTAAGTAGATATATTAATAGTTAGTAATGTTATGAGCACGCGTATTAACTGTAGCTAAATTGTGCGTTCGCATACCTTGCTAATAGTCCTGTACATTAATTAATTAATATACACAAGTCGGCTCTGTATACGTCAACATTAACTACGTCAAATGAGTATTCTAAACAAAGCTTCAGTCAT
>DWNJ01001136.1:0-12699 GCA_018250275.1 Udranomia eurus
GCATACAATAGTTATAACTAGTTTAGAATGCACAATTAATAATTTTTAAATAACAAACAAATAAATATATATTTTTTTGTAATACTGAGCTGTGTGAGCCTTATCTATTCATATTTTTTGTTAAAAAGTTAGTTATCTCCTCTTCGAGTTTCAAATCACTACGATTCTAAAAAAAGTTTCAGTTCAGTAACACATTTGTGTTTGAGTTTTGAGTTTTGAGAATTATTAGGTACCTACGTCCATTGCTAAATAATCCTCTAAAGGTTGCGAGTAGCTTGGCTACAAATGTCTCCAGCGAGCTTAACTCTTTGTGCGTTTGTTCCTTTTTAGAAAACCTCTCTGAAAGCTAATACTCTTTGCGATCCATTTAAGTAAAGGCCTGGAGCCTAGAGTATCGGGATAATGGATCTTTAAACTTGTCGAACGAAACTTTACTTGTAATAATGGATGTAAATAAAACATTTTGATCTTTGACATTTAAATATCCGATTTATTATACTATAATAATACGTAGAATACTTTGACTTGCTGAACAAACTTCTGTTACCTACTATAAAATCTATTTGTCATAATTAGTTGATGTGAATAATTTATATTATTAGAAAAGAGAATTTTATTAGAAAAAACAATCAAAAGTGCAAATTCAATACGTACCATAAAATGAAAGATTTACCTCAGCCAGTAAACGAATAAACGTGAATCCGTTTATGGCCATTCGCCGTAGCGCTCCCGTTATCTCTCGGCTAACACTTGACTGGCGTTGAAATCCATCAGGATTCAAACGTTCTAGAATGTTCTCAAAGTGACCGCACTGGATATTGCGCCGCATACGACGTTAAAGTCACTTTCAGGAATAGTTAAGGTAATCGGTCTTGAGAATGATTTATCTTTCGTATCGTATTCGTTGCCTTATAAAGTGATTATGTATTTCATCGTATATTTTTTTATGGGTGTGTGTTTATGTTTGCATCCGTGCGTCCGCGCGCGCTTGCATGTAAACATACATGCGTGCATGCGTACGTGCGTGCCTGCGATTGTGGGCATATTTAAGCACACTTTGACGATACAGTACATATGTGTACGATTATGTTTGAGGATTTTACAGGGCAGGCTATCTGCTGTATACTGCATCAAGTAGAAATCTGCCAAATTTATTTAGATTTTCGTTGGTTTTAAACAGGATTTATGTTTTTTAATTATAGTATTTTAATAGGAAAATATTGTATTGTTGAACGAACTATATAAGAAAAATATAGTGCAAATGCAATAAGAAAAATACAACTCCGAACGTCAGAGTAAACGAACATACTGTAATCCGTTTACAACTACCCACCTACGGTTAGGTACAATTTTACAACGCCGCGCCGGTTAGCTCACAACTGACATTGAATTGCGTTGAGAAGTTGAATAGTTCCAGAATGAAAGAATACACATATAAATATATTTACTATTCATTTAAAAATACAATACTAATAGTCCAATTAGAAATAAAAAAAACGGATATATATTTTGTCATCTTCTTTGTTTATTATACCTACATATAAAGAAAATGTTCGCAGTTCGCAATACCATGAACCACAGATTACATATTACAAATTATTTTAAATAGGCTACTGGAAATCTTAATATCAATGGGTTGACCGTTACAGTACAGTCGTGGAAAGTTCTGCTCAAGAGAGTAAAACATTTCACTTGAGGTACACAAAGAAATATATTTTTCTATTCAACACTAAACTTTGTATCAATAACAGTAGTCCAATTCAAACATAAGGGTGGCTCATCTTAGACCTAGAATCAAGAATCAAATCAATCCATCAAAAATCAAAATAAAAAATCAGACCGTTTGTGTCAGTACTGGTCCACTATCATCTGTTTACAAAATCAATTGAATTTATTAACACTACTACATGGGGCATAGAGACAGCCTAGTGGAATTCAATTCAAATCCATGCCCTTTTATCGTTTAAACAGTCCTTTATATCATAAAAAGCCTTGTGTCACAGGACTTGTGTGACATTGCTTAAATTGGCGCATGGACAAGGATTGGATATAATGCAAGGACAAGGAGTGAATATTTTAATCTTCCACGACCTACAAATGTAGCCATCTAGCAAACTTCTTAGCAATCAATTATCCCTAACAACATTAAGAACAAGTTCTAACACAAATTACATAACACACTTTGGACCACCGGACCCATGTTCAGTTGCAACGTACATAATTACTCAAGCCAATTTGTGTGTTGAGCGAGCTAACGGCGTTTCCAATAACTTAGTACTAAATCTACACGCCTTAATACGGTACATTAACCTTCTTTCCACATACGTGAGTCAAGCCGTTCGATCGTTTAATTAGTGTAAATAGAATGGTTAAGTTTTGCAATATCATCTGGTACTGAGTGATTTGTCTTCAGTTTGATTTAGTTAACCGTTTCAATGTTTGTCTGTCTATAAATTATATTGTAGCGCTGCGAGGTCCTATTCCGGGTTGTGGATCATTTAAAACCTATCGTTGGAGGCATGGTCTTCCTCGTCTCGAACGTCCTAGACTAAGCAGGCAGAAAATAAGTTCTAGCCACGGCGTTGAAGGCTCTTCTCCGCAGACAAAGGTACAGCGTTGGCGTTTTTAGAGCTGACGAAACGATTCTGCCATCTTCTTTGTTTGTGGCATCGTCAACGGCGACAAAACTACTCACAGAAATTTGGTAAAGCATGATAGTGTTATAATCAATAGATATAGCCAAATTTCTATAGCGATAGAATTCCGATACAAATTTGGTAATACCATTTTCGTTTAACTTACAGCAGCATAAATTGCAGTTGCTGCTCCAACCACACTAAGGCCCGAGGTGCGCATGTGCAATCAGCCTTTATTAATCGTGTTATCAAAACGAGAAGTGTTCGCAATAAAAACAAAACAAGCAATTAACTGTATTTCAGCGGCGAAATCTGAGTGCTTGGCAACGTTTAAACTGTTGAAAAAGGGTACGTTTCTAGAATTGCTTACGGGCCAAAAAACTTTGAACAGCTTCCCTAAAAGTTAGCGAAAAGGCGCTTGCGTTTTTTATTCTACGAAGTTTAAAGTTAAATTATTTTTTTAGCTCGGCTGGATATTAAAAATGTACGTTATGAAAGTTTGATACGGGATGTATGTCCGGTTAAACTTGGTTTATATCGAAGTTCATATTTTGCTTGTAGCAGTTTTAATTAAAAAGTAATAAGATTATTGTTTACTTATTTTATAATTTATGGTTTAAATTGAAGTGCCATCTGTGATTTGAACTGCCATGTTTTCTGAAATATAGAGTAATTTATTTGGTAATAATCGTTACAGAATAGTTAAGGTTTAGTTAGTTTAGTAGTTTCTATGGAAATCATCTTTAGAACTGCTTGTTTCTAAGGTTATCTTGTGTTACGTCTACTTCATAGAATAAGGTATGGTATATGAAGGTAGGGCATGATGAATAAATATCTATAGAAAACATAACTTGATAGCCTCAAGAACAGAAGAAAGTTAAGGCTCCCAAAGCTCGCAGCTTTCTACTTAATTAGAGTAAAATCAATTTTGTATAATATTCAATAAGCGAGAAATTCGGAATTTAGCGAATCGTACTAGCACCACTCCACTCATAAATTCGCTGAATTCGTTATGTAAACTGCGGGAACACTTTTGTGCTAACGCCACTTATTGAAGTGTCCCACCAATAGCGATGATTTTTTTTCAAAAGTTCATACCAAGTCCATATCGTAAAATATATGAAATATGTGACGCCCAAGATTAATTTCCAAAAACTTTAAGCTGGGTCATAATGTTCCTCATATATCCTTCGCTATACCATGATCTCTTTTGATATTAAGGTCTCTAATCCCAATCTACATCGTAAAACTTCTCAGCCCTCCGAGTATGATCTTACTTGATGAAAAATTTATATGCGACCTTAAATAAATCGCATTTTCCTCTATGAAGCCTATTTACCTTCTCCTTAAATTCTCAAAGACTTCCAACGTACATTAATATGTTTGTTCGATCGACCGAACGGTCAATCAGAGCAGCTCGTCGTCCTGCAGTAACATTTAACAGTAACATAACAATATCCGTATCAACGAGAACACAATTAGATTAATTTCTGGTTTTAATATTTTCTCGCTGTGACTCAAACAAATTACTTATCGGCGGGAACAATTTTATGCTAACGCTTTCTTAACCACCGCTCTGGAACTACGAATGGTTTGTACTAATGCAAATCTTATGTTGTCAAAGTAATAAAGTAGTCGGAGAAAGTAAGCCCGTCTCTCATTACGTTCGCGCTAATATACTGCTCGCAGTGCGCTTAAATTAAATGGATGGATGGATGGATGCAATATAATAGCATGGTTTTTCAGATATGTGCTCAACAGAATGTATTTTTATAATCCTTCTAAAGATTCTCTATTTAAACGAAATGTGACTTAATAATCATGCGGTGTGCTAATTAGTTATTTACGTAATTTTTATGTAAAATATAAATATCACATCTAACGCTATAAGTAGCTGACTGAATATTACAATCAAAACACTGCTTTCGACATTCTCTAATTACTTATAAATTGTGTTTCCCTAAATCAAACACAAAACAACTTCGGGACTCTGAAATTTGTTCGGAAACAGCAAAACGTTTTTGTTTAATGCTGTAACAAAACATAGAATACAAATGGGCGGGAACGTGAGCCGTTAGGAAATTTGAATTTCGAATTCGAATGAACGACTGCCAATAAAAATGTTGATGGTTTAAAAATATGAAATATGGTGTGACGTCATCAGCGTTTTTTATTAGAACGCCGTTGAATATTCATGGACTCTGTTTCAATTTTTATGCGATAAAATGAATTTAAAGCTTAGAATCGTCAATTGGCTGTTGATTTATTAAGATATCATTGGTAATTTTCGTATTTTTTAATGTCTCGTTGAAAACCTTTACGAGTAAACTTCACCAACTGACGGTCTCCCTTTTTTTAATAATAAAATGTACTAAAATTATCTATGGACATTTAATATTATATTGTTCTTATTTTATTTGATTATTTTTTCTACAAGATACTTGAGTGATTATATCGTGAGTATTAAAATCTAGCCATTGATAACGAATCATTTTTTCCAATTCTACGTGTAAGTCACAGAATCTACAGAAATGTCTTATTTGATCTTTCTCCGGATATTCCGGGTTCAAAAGGTTCAATCCCTCCAGTCTTTGAATTTGACATTGACATCCTCCATTGTGTTATGGGTTCTATTGAAGTTCCAACACGTGTCTTAGTCTATTCCGGAGGGTCTCAAACTTGTTAAATTTCCATTATTTTCACTGATTCGTAATAAAATATAAGCTTCCTGAATACATTTTCATTTTATCATATCATCATCATATTATCATCGGCATTTACACTATTAGTATTGTATTTATTTTATATATGAGTTGGAATTAATATAGCCGAAATAGGTATCACAGTCAGTCACACCACGAAAAGTTTAACCACTGTCCGTTTAACAACTTTTGTTCACGCAATATTCCTTTTATATATAATCCTTTTATATATATATATATATATGTATATTATTTATAAAGATTATTTCTTTTTTATGAATCCGGGTGCAGTGTTCTTTATACTTATAGTATTAAAAATCTTCCTTGATAATTTTACTTCACAAGTTACAAATTAGTCGAGGAAACCTTTTGTCTCATTTAAAATGCAAATACACTTCGTTATCAAAGTAATTTAATTTGACTATCCAATTTAGTTGTGGTTTTCATCCATGCCAGCTGTTTATTTCGTAGTCGCGAAGTTATTGGAGATAACATTGTTGCGACCATCACAGTTGATGATAACATCATCATATACAATATAAGCAATCTTACTTGATAATTTTCCTTCACAAGTTACAAAATAGTTAAATAAAACATATTGTCCTATAAAAAAAACTTTATTATCAAAGTAATTAAATTTGACTATCCAATTTAGTTGTGGTTTTCAACCATGCTAGCTGTTGTTGCGACAACACAACACAACAGTCGCGAAGTTGTTGTGATAACATTTCTGCGGTACTATACGGTTGATGATAACATCCGGAGGCGAAGCGGTTTCTTACGTCTGCCATCTGTTTGTTCATTTACCATATTATTAATTAACCTACTAGCATTCCCAGTGGCGGAAGGGTATCCGCGGGGATTTGCTGACGATAAAAAAAAAAAAAAAAAAATTCTAAGCAATATATTGCGGCAACATATATTTCAGTAACATTATATTGCAGCATATAGACGTCGACGCTTTATTAACACGCTACACGTATTATCCCTTTAGAGACGCTAATGAAATGAAAATCTCGTTATTTCAAAAATATTCTGTTGGGATATTAACGAGTTTACTTGACAAATTAATTCGTGACAATCTCTTTCGTCAAAGGATCTTTATTAAATTTTGTATTATTAATCGTCTGGGATATTTTTGTCCCTTCCGATGATATTGTTTTCAACGTAATTATTTTGTGAAGTATCTCACTTGAGTACGGGAGAATGTCACAGTTCTTTAAGTTCTGGGACCAAAATCATACTATCATGAATTTATTTATGTCCAATTATTTCATATTCTATTCTTTAATTAAGATCCACTTACAGACATCACTTACACTTACTTATTATATGTATAGATTTGACTCACTAACGCCCTCCCCTCGCGCTCTCCTCCCACGTAAAGCCTCGCAATGCGCATATAGAATCCCGGAATCTCCTATGGGAGCGCACAGAAGAAGAAGAGACCCGAGTGGATTCCCAAGATGGTCGGTCTGTATATCATTAACTCTTTTTATGTAGAATGTACCCGTAACGACATATGGTCGTTATAGTCGGTGGCAGGTCGTTATAGTTACGTAATTTCCATATTATTCATATAAAGCGCGTATTAGCATTGTAACTAGCCTGCATTGCTCTTAATGGTCCAAATGTTACATATTCATTTCTGGAAGTATTTTCTATGCAAATAATCTTGTCATTTTCTACCCCAGTCAGAGAGTTAGCCTATATTTGTGTAGACTTATTGCTAAACGAAAATTATTGTTTAAGATTGTAGAACTTTTTACGGTTGGACTCTGGATGCACCACCGCCTTTCTGCCTTATAACAGCTGTTCTGCAGCTGTGTTCTGGTTGAAGGGTATGGTAAGGGAGAGACACTTAACCTAGGCGTTCCAACTTAGTACTTAGGGCTAGCAACACATTTGTGGTCGACCTACGAAAGGACTTCTTGTGTTGATTACAGATGTCCTTGGGCGGCAGTAACCACTTACCATCAGGTGAACTGTAGGTGTCGTTTGCTCCCTCCCAGTCATAAAAAATAAAAAGGTGTGCCATGGGCGGTAGTGACCATTTACCATCTGGTGGACTGCATGCTCGTTTGCTCCCTGCCATAAAAATAAAAAATACGTATTCTCTTCAGTCAAACTTATTGTTGTGGTTAATAAACTAATCATGAAATATTCCCGTTGTTATTACTTCTGATATCTAATACCGCTCGGTTAGTGACAGACGCATATAATAAATGTGTCAGATAAAAAGTAATTAAAAGTTTTTTATTAGTTTTTAACCCACTTTTAAAAGAAGCCATTGTGAAAGTTGAACCGTGCAACTGTTCCTAGTCTTTTCAACTTTCTTCGTTTTCTGTATACCACGGTGTAAACGGTTCACGGTTTACATTTGTTGATGATCATTAACATGATGATCATGAACATTTGATGACAAAACAACCGATTGAAATTACGTAATAATTTAGAATATACCCTGTGTGTGATCAATAAGCCGACGTAAAGAACAACCGTTAAATTATAAAATTGTATTCAAATATTCACTTGTATATATTTTAATAATGGTCAAAGTCGAAATTATCTTTTTCTATTCAAACCGATCCGAAAAGACAACCGATTGCATCAACGTATTGTGTTAAGCACTTCACAGACTTCTACTGTGGAGATCGTATAATGAAATCGACAACGCGAAAGACCGTAGTAAAGCGTATTTCGAACAAACTACAAATCCTAATGGAAGACGGTTTCCCCCATAGAAAAGCATGTGTGACGTTTACGCTGATTTAAAATCGACAAGCAGTCAGGGAAGTTTTCTGGTCAGAGAGACGTACTTAACCGAGGCGTTACAACTTAGTCTTCAGGGTTAGCAACGCATTTGTTTTCGACCTAAGATAGAACGATCCTGTCTTGGCTCTGTTACAGATGTCAGACGGCGGCAGTAAGCACTTACCATCAGGTGAACTGCATGCTCGTTTGCTACCTCCCAGTCATATAAAAATCAGATTGGTGTGAGAATACTGGTTATATCGGTCTCGGTACAAGACAGTTGTTATAGCTATCTATATATTATTACGCGAAGCAAAAAGGTTACGAACAATTTTTACCATTTTTACAATTACACGAACAGGGGAGTCTGAATTTTGGCACCGTCAAGAAGTGCCGAGAGACAATATTTTATTTAATAATACATCAGAATTATATTAAATTAGTAAAAAAAAACATTGCCCATACAACCATGCCTTTGACGCACACACGTATATAATAGACCTGTTATACACGGAACGTCATTTGAATACTGAATCGAGAGTGGCGCGAGGATCGGAAATGTCATTAAAATAAATGTCATATGACATATTGTGTGGCAAAAAATATTTTTAATTACTCTATAGGTATATTTATATATAGAATATATATAAATATTTTAACTTTATACTTTAAATATATATTTAAACTTTATACTTTAAATATATATATATATATATAATATTCTATGATATACGGTCGATTTTTGTCGACCGCTAGGAGATCTGTAGTTCTATTAAGTATCCCTATTTCTATCATTTCTCCACAACAAAGCCAAATATGTTGAGACATTAATACGTGAAAGATATAATTCAGGAAGAATTTTATTATTTTCATGTTTACACCACCATTTTATTTCGTTGTTCCATTGTATAATCCAATTTAATCACACGTGCTTTTGCGCTCGCACAGTCTAATTAAATCGCTTCTGTATTGCAATTACTTTGTGAAATACAGTACAGAAAGTTTCTACACTGCAAGTGGTTAGGAAATTACCAACAAATAGCTGGGATCTAATCCTTTCTCCATGCACTAGGAGATTCCTAGTACCGTAAAGGCCTAACCTAAATACCCTAAATAAGTAAGACCAGTTTCATAATGGAAAATAGGTGTTTACTGTACCAGTTGAAGACTTACCTGCCTTTATTAAAATTAAGCGCACCCTAAATCTGAATTAACTTTCAATTAAAAAGTCACCTAGTGCAAAATTCCTATACCCGTCTAAATATTATTTATATAAGGGATTATGTTCATAAATATCAACTTTTTTATAACTGGCAGGTGGTAGCTAACTAGGTAGGTAACGAACGAACGTAAATGGTCACTGCGACCCACCCATGGATATCTGTAATCAACCCAATACAGGATCAAAGCTCTTTTTAGGTCGACGCGCCGGCTCAGCTAGTTATTAATATATCTATTACAAAAAAAACTTACTAATATATATTACAAAAATAAAGGAACTACATATACACATTGCTAAAATAAAAAGTGAAGTTACAAAAATAGACGGAAAACCTTTCCAACTAAGTAGAGCGCAAAATTCCAAGTTTCTGAAGCACCGTCGACCATTACGGCTCCAATATTTTAAAAATCTGCCAGAAAAATATTCCCGAGTGTCTTTTCATGAAAATTTAAGTGACAACACTTCGCTTCCTGGGGACAGAGTGCGGAGGTGTCCGGGAGCGTACATGGAGGCAGTTTATAATCCCGATATGAGGTTTGGACGCTTTCTATTATATCTGGGAGGTAACAGATGAGCATACAGTCCACCTGATGGTAGGTCACTGTCGTCCATGGACGTCTGTAATCATGCAAAGATAGGATCGAAGTTCTTTCGTAGTTCGACCACATATGCGCTACCCTGACGACCGAGGACTAAATTGGAACGCCTCAGGTAAGTACTTGGATTTCCCTTACCAAATTTCAAATCAGAACACGGCAGCAAGAACACCGCCATTTTAAGGTAGAAATAGGCGTAAAATGTATTTTTATCAGCCCTAAAATTGGTGCGAAATGGATATAAAGTTGCATCTCTTATAATTCGTTTTATAGCGTATGAAATTTATTTCGATATACGAGTATCCCCTAAGATATCATCTACAACGACGGACGACCCGTATGACGCAGTGGTCACCATGCTGGACTGCCGTTCCTGGGTTCGATTTCCAGCAAACTTTGTGTGTTGTCCATGGCACCCACGACACAGGGAATCGTAGTGGGGGCCATGAGTGCGGAAGCTTTAATTTTTAATTTAAAAAAATGAGAAAATGAACTAGTTATATAACCTTACTATTATGTCTTGTTACTATACTATTCTATATATCGATATATATATTATTTACGCTCTTGGTATATATCCAGTAGCCGCCATGTCTTCCTACTGCCCAAGGTTGATTGGCAGAGAATGCTTAGAGCATTAAGTCCACCTTTTGACATGTATCTCTCTCTCTCTCTCTTCAGTCTGTGTTAGTACTCTGCTGGACATAGGCCTCTCCCAAGGCGCGCCACTGAGACAGATCTTCTGCCCTTCGCTTCTAATTGGTGGTGGGCATTCTACACAACGTTTGCCTAAACGTGGTCTCCACTTAAAGAGCAGTCTGACCAGCCCACTGCCACTACTGCTTGCAAGCCTTCATTAAATATGTGGTTCAAAAAACTTAAATAAATAGATATTCTATTATGTTACAAAATCATAAACTGTTTATGTGTGTATGTGTGCTATGTGTGTAAGGAAATAATAAAGTATACACGAATCGGAAGGGAGATGATATTTTAGAGATACAATTTAACGAATCTCTAAAGGAACTAAAATCAATTTTTTTAAAAAGGGGGATACTTAAATAATACAAAATATTACAGGCCATTTCAATTTTACATTTGCCAAATTACTTTTAAAACCAATTACTTGAATAAAACATAATATTAGAATAATACTGTACTATATCAGATTCAACAAACATAATTTTAGAATAGTAATTATCAAGCAACAATTCAAACTTTATATATTATTTAACAAGAATTTCTTACTTCGGTTTAGTCTGGCAGCAACACGTGGTCTTCCTTGCTGCGCCTCAGAGGTCCGCACTGCTGGGCAGGTAGATGGTCATTTACTCATAAGTATGTATAAAAAAATATTCTCAATTCAAAATCAATTATTATGTTATATATATAACACATACTCGTACATGACAATATTGTAGAAATAGTATTCAATATCTTAGCGTTAGTTTAGGCTGTATTTTATAGTAATCTATCACACGCCTCAGCCTGTCTTATCGGTATAATATTTATATCGTCTTACATTTGAACAAGTGGACAGGACATCTAGTAGTTGTTAGTTTATTGTGATCTTAAAACGTTTAGCAAACAGTTCTAATGCACTCTCATACTCGTAAGTGTGGTACGACACTTAGGCGGAGTGACATTAAACACTATTAAGATACCCATTGATGTACAAAAATATGTAGACTCCGACACATGCATTTATCTAAGACTAGCTTTTGCCCGCGGCTTCAGCCGCTCTCGTCCATAAATACTTTATCGCTACTGTTATATATTAAAACAACGAAAACACGATTCACGCAATAGGCAAATCATATAATGTCAAACACGGTTCGATTTACCCTCTTATTATTAATGTTGCTACTGCCCTACTGTTTTGTTACTTGCTATATCGTCATATGTTATATCAAATTACACAAAATGTTAATAAATTGTAGCCCACGTGTTCGGATGTATAAGCTATATCTGTTAAGTTTAATCTAAATCTGTTTCGTAGTTTTTGCACGAAACCACAAAAATACATACAAACTTTCGCATTTATAATGTTAATAGGATATGTCGGTATGTCTTATATGTGTTTAAAGAAATATTTTGTGATGTAGGCGTTAAAGTCTAATGATGCATTTGTCACTATCTACACAAAACTATTCGTAAGTTTTTTTAATGCTGTAAATACACGGTACAATTTCCGACTTTAAGGGGGTTGAAGGGCGTTTACTGGATACGTTTCAACTAAGGCTTAGGCTCTTATACTTTGTTTTCACAAAACGTAGGCACTCAATTTCAAAAGTATTTCATTGTCATTACGCCGGGTGGGATGTCAAAACTATAATTTAACCAAATTTCAAAAAGAATAAATGCTTAACCAGTACCTATCTGCTAAGATAACTTACATTCGCCAAATACTTATTCATATAAAATTTTTAAGTAATAATTGCTGTACTTCTTATGAATGTCCAACTTATGCTAATGAATCCTCATATTCCACTAAAGCCTTCGTACATTAACGTTATTATACAAAACCGCAAAGTTAACAACAGTTTGAAAACGTAGTGCATTAACATTGCCGGGAAGGGTCGCACCGCGAATGGGTAAGCGATGCTGGCTTCCGACGATTTTCTTTTTTTTTATATATATATTTTTATAATTTTGAGGTAGCAAACGCGCACTCAGTGCACTTGATGGTACGTGGTAATCAACCCAAGACAGGCTCGAAGTTCCTTCTTAGGTCGACCAATGCGTTGCTGCCCCTGAGGACTAAGTTAGAACGCCTCGGTCAAGTATGT
>DWNJ01001137.1:0-12696 GCA_018250275.1 Udranomia eurus
CGGGGCCGCGCGCGGTGCGCCGCTCGCGCTCGCAAGGTACCCGCAAACTGCACAAGTGCCTGTCCACCGCATCCGACGTGTTCGCCGCGCCCCCCGCCGCGCAGCATTCTCTGCTCACGACGCGACAGTATTGCAGTTTTGGTAGTACAGTCACCTTATAAGAACCCACTCTCGCCCTTCCGTTCTGAAGCAGTCGCAATTTCTTCACTTTACTTTTTTTTGTTTTCTACTATTCGAATTCTTTTATTGGCTCGTCGAGGGCCGCTCGAGATTCGCTCGAACCGACGATCGACGTCCCGTCTGATGCCTGTCGCATCGTGCTCGGCCTCGAGTGCCCCCACCGAAAACACTCCTGCCTTGCATCGTATATTTGAGCATTATAAATGTTACTTTGCTAAATATTTTTGGCATTGTGGAATTACCAACGCTATATTGATAAAGCATTAATCTATGTAACCTCGAATAATTCTAGATAATACAACTTCGCCGCCGAGCGAGCCCGCCGAGGTCTGTTCTTCTTGATTCTTCGTTAACTCCTTCTTCTATCCTTCCTTATTATTTTATTCATATTTTTCTTTTCTTTTCTACTCTTACACACACTTAACTACTTCTCTTTCCATAACTAATAACATAATGTTCATATTGTCTTTTATGAATTTGAAGCTGCGTATTCGAAACTAATATTTTTCTTCACGTGACAGGTTTTTGATATTCAACATTGAGATCAAACATTAATTTTATTCGTATTTTTTCTATCGTAAATACGAGTATCTCGTATAAGACTTGGTAAAAAAGTCCAACTTCAAATTCATAACGTATAAATGATTAGAAAATTTGGTCAGTGACCTCCTAAATTACAAGTGATACTGAATATACCTATCTATTGGCAGAATACCTTGATATCAGTTTAACAGACACCCGCAAAGATCAGGATAACGATTCGATCCCATTTGACTAGCACGCTTTAAGTTCCAAATTGATTATATTCATTTTGTTAATTTCCAATTTCAGATCGGAATCATTTAATAGGTAATCATCCCAGTACAACACGCCTACGTTCGTTATTTTTATTTATAGTTGTTCATTTTTAGTAGTGTTCGCATATTATGTTGTGACGTCGGTACCGACTTCTTGTATGAGTTCCTCATTTTTATCCGATGTGTGTCCATGTCATGAGATCCGAGTCTTGCTAATACGTGAGGATGTATATATTTACAAGGTTGCGCCACTCAGCGAATTCCAGACACAGTACCTGTCGGACAGACCTCAACGAGACGGGAATAAGGAATAATTCCCAATTGTATACGTTGTTACTATCTTATGGCAACTTATTCCGCATCTCGTTAATAGTAAAAGCGGTGCCGAGGTACGGTCCGGAGCGCTGGGCGGCGGCCGCGTCCGCGAGGACACCCTGAGGCCAAGCTTGTAACATGTTGTGATTTATTTGTCGATACAGAACCACCTATTCCGCAGTCTCTCGCATCTATGGACTACTTACAAATTATGCAACCCAATGGTATCCGAACAACGTTTGCATTGATCTTTTACTTTTAAAATTGATTTTTCCTTAGTTCCTTGTTACCGTTTCTTTGGTCGCTTGGTCACGGGCTCCGGCCTGCACCGTAGTGGTTGGTACGTTAAATGCGTTAGAGTCGAAATTGTGGCTGTGACTGTATTACGATCTCCTTCTCACTTGCACTTAACTGCACTCTAAATTGAACTTGCGGCATGATTACATTAGCTCTAAGATGAAAAGGTGACTTACTACTAAAAACTCTATCTTTATACTCTATCACTCGCTCAATCTTTCGAACGGAATCTGTTGTATTTACATGTGCATCGAGCGAGCGAGGCTTTCCATATTGTATCCGACACGTCTATGTACTATCATTTTTGGACTTTGTGCGCTCCTTTCGAGATGTTCTATACAATTATTGTTTATCACGAGCGGTCACATTATTTATTTGTTTGCCTGTATCTGCAACATGAGTATGTATTTTGATTCAGATTAAGTTGTAGTCGAGTGCGCTCCCGCCCGCCACTCGACGACTGTATCATTACTGTTGACGCTGTTAAGTACATGATATTATCTTTTTTGTTTCTAGCTCGACCACAAAGCAAAAAGTTTATATGGCTCGTTTTTGGCTGCCTCTATATTCGGCTGTCGTTATTTCTATGTATGCTTACGGTATTCTCCTTAATAACAAAGCACTAGAAGCATGTTACGGCGCTAATACTGCACCGCTTTTTGTTTTAGCGTAGTTTTTATGTTTTATTGCATTAATGTTGTCTGTCCGTCCACATAACGCTTCGTATTAGTGATGGAGTATTGTTGTGATAATAATAATGGGGCTCCAGGTAGATCTAGAGGTTTGGAAGGTTTGCGCTTCATAGAGTGCTATCTAGAGGGTTTGTTAGTTCGACGGCCGCCGCGCAAGCCTGCGACCGATCACCCACACTCATTACTTCATGTCATCATTTTGGTCTCTTGGTATAATGTTCACTTATGCTCGCTCGCTTCATCCGCTGTTTACATTAAAGGCTACGTATCAATGTTTCCATTATCAGTGTGCGAAGATTTGAACGATGTTGTCTGTCTGTGTTCACTACTTCATCTCATTTATCGACTTGTGAGTCGTGTCGAGGCGCCTCATCATCTTGTCCAACTAACGAGTATGAAACCTATATACATTGATTGTTTAATGAAATAGACATCCCGAGTTGTGTAATAAGCTGAGATTGGACGGGCAAGCAAACGTTACAATTCTCTCTACGCATGATCTTCTCTTGATTGACGTGAACCATTTTGTCTTAGCACCTTAATATTTACTGCACCATTATGGGTGTTTTCAGCTAATTTCACAACTGCACAGATACTGTAATAGTTCTAGCTTGCAGTGTAGATATGTCGGCAGTGGTGCAAATTAATAGAACTTCAATTTCAAGAGCTAATTGATTTTATCAGAAATACTGCATTGTTGTAAAACATAAATAAATAAATCAAATATGTTCTTGAAAAGCAGTACAGTAAATAAAAATATTTAAATAACATTCACAATTTACTTGTCTTGTATCTGTCTTGTCTTTCTAATCTGGAAAATACTTACGTGCATCGGAATTTTCAAAATTTTGCAAGGATATACTGTCTTGATCATAGTAAGTTTATACCGATGTACGTTTGAGAGTAGAGTTAGTGCACCGCTGCCGAGCTAACGGCGCCCTGGCGCCTCATCGGCCGAGAGCTAACGTATGTGTTGTGTGTACGGGCCGCGTAGACAAGCTGGACAGCTCGTTCTCTCGGTCGCGCTCCAGCAGCATGTCCAGCCTAGAGAACATCTCGCAGGAGGGCATCCAGTGCCTCGCCTTCGCGGACAGCTACACCAAGAAGAGTGGTGAGACTTGTTGTATTTTAAACACTTCTCTTACGAACAGTATATTGTTCATTGGAATTGTGTATTACCAATTGTTACCAGGCTAAAGTTAGGCCAAAGTTTAAGTTTAAAGTTAAAACAAACGATCTTTGTTTGGGATGAGATATGAAGTCATGAAGGTTTTGAACAGAGACCACACACGACCCAGAAAAAAATTACAGTCCGTTAAGTTCCGTCCTGCCACCTGCTTATCGTATTGTTGTATGTTCGTTCAGACCCGACGACGCTGCTGCCGACGCTGTGGATCGGCACGACACTGGGCTCGGTGCTCACCATGATGATCAACTTGCCGGAGGCCGACCACAGGCACACGCAGCCCGTCGTGGTCTCCACCAGCGGTGAGGGCCAACTTATTTTTACCTATATGTTATTTCTAATCATGCATTTGCTGACAGTAATGTTGTCAATATCTTAAGAAGAGAAGGTTCTCGAATGGATTTCTTCAAGAACAGTTGGGACACTTATCATTTTGCGTTTCTGAAATTCATTTAATCATCAAAATACATATAAACATTTAAAATACTTTTTTAAGGAATTTAATGTTGAACATTTTCTGGTGTATAATGTTTCGTGACCAATTTTATTTGATAGTATTGATCAATCATTGGATTCAAGAACCTTCTCCTTATTATATTTTTCAGTAATAAGTATTAATATAGTCTTTTTTATTATTTTTGACATTATTTGAAAGTTTTACTTCTTACTTTCAAGCATATTATTCAGAGTATTAAATTTAAACTTCCTTAATTATATCTTTAAAAACTTCTTAAAGCACTGCCTTAATTTTTTCCTTATTTTAGTAGATACTTGTAAGTGCAGCATAATATTATTAAAATCTTTTCATGTCTCTAATGTTAAAAGCTTAATAACATTAATTGTTAAGAGCTCCTTATTAATTTTTATATTTAGTTGGTAGCCAAAGTAGCGATTAAATGTTCTGTGGACGACTTAATGTTCTGTTCCCGGGTCGGGTCCATTAGGTCCTCGGAGCCCTCGAAAACATAAGGAGCATGCCCGGGACTCGCCGGGATTCTGCCGGCGACGTCGTTTACGACTATGTTCGTACAATAACTAGATGTTAGTTTACACTCTTTTTGGAGCTCAACTTTGTGGACACAACGAATCAGATGCTAGACATCAACAAGCTGGATCGAATTCACTAAAGCTTTCGACGTAGTATCTAGTTGCTTCAGAAACATATTTAGACGCTTGGAGTGGATTATTGTCGCTTGATCAGTAACTTAGAAGCCAATTTATGTACAAAACATGAACGCTAAATTAGATGCTCCATCAGATTACGGGCCTTTCGAACTAGAATAATAACAATGTTTCGTTTGCGTGTTTTAGGTGGTCCCATATTTAGGTTAAAAGGATCAATCCTGGCGATGTCGTTTCTGGATTGTAATGGTGCTTTAATCCCTTACTCGTACGAAAGTTGGAAGGATGATAGTAAAGACGTAAGTAACAATTTTACCTAAATAACTATACCTACTGTTAAAAAGAACTTCAACATAAACATGCCTATGATACCAATTAAAATTATACCAAATTTAAAATTTTTGGTATATAATGCGAAGTTGAATATTACAGACAATCCATAAAGCATTGAAAAAAGTTTAGATAGTACTAGTACCTGTACGAGCGTATGTAAACTTTGGAGAGATGCTTAAACATTTCGTTTCATTGTACCCTCACCGATCTCACCGATAAGATCTTTGAACTTCGGCTAATTGAAGGACATTGATGAAATGTTGAAGTAGAAATGTAGGCAAAGACTGATGCGACTCACTACACCGGTTCCAGGGGCGAGAGCGGCGCGAGCGCACGCCCACGAAGCAGGGCTCGTCGGGCAGCGGCAGCCGCATGAGCCCCACGCCCGGCGCGGGGGCGGCGGGGGCAGGCGCGGGGGGCGCGGGGGAGACGGGGGACCGCCAGTTCGTGGTCATCGCCTCGGAGAAGCAAGCGCGCGTGGTGGCGCTGCCCAGCCAGAACTGCGTCTATCGGCAGCAGATCGTCGACACTGACTTCGTCGTCAAAGCCGAGATCGTCAGCTTAAAAGGTCAATTTGCACATAATTCCGCAGCCTCTCTTTAAAATAGTTTGTTTTAGTACTTAGAAATGTAAGTGTTGGTAAACCTTTGGAAGACTTTGTTAATTAACATGCACATGCTGCGGATTCATTACGTCAGCGTATTGGATTTTGTTGCAGATAGCGTATGCCTAGTAAACTACTTGTCCACGGGTCACCTGGTGGCATACAGCCTGCCGTCGTTGCGGCCGCTGGTGGACGTGGACTTCTTACCGCTCTCCGAGCTCAGGTGACCTCCTCTATCCTCCTTCCATAATCTTACCTAATAACCGTGCAAGGGGAACTAATGCTTACACTTCTTTCTTAACGTAGCATATTACGATCCTAATAATCTTATTCGAATACATATTCTTTGACTGTTGGATGTACTAATAATTATGATGACAATATATTTATGAAAGATGTTTGTAAGCATAGGATCGCCGCACAAGTATGAAGTACAAATAGAGCGATGAGTGAGCGAGAGCGAGTGTCGAGTGGTGTCGCGGCGCAGGATACACCCGGCGACACGCCGATCACTTAGACGATTTCTATGCACCCGAGAAAGGCACTAAATGATAAACGGCTTGTTTTCTTATTATCCATAATTACATCGATAGCTTAGCGACGTCAGCATGAGAATGCTGTAATTTTGTGCTAACGAAATTCAAGATTTGTCATTTTTACGGTTTTTCTCCATCCATCGCCAGCCATGACCAAGCCACTTTTTAAGATCATCTGCTATTTTATCATTTGGGAGCCGGACGAGGAAATGGTTTGAGTTCCGTTCGATGTTAGAAATGTAGACTCGTTGGGTGCACGGTGGGTCTGGGCCCGCGGGCCCCGGCCCCGGGTCCAGGGCCCCGGGCGTTCACCGGGCACGGTGTCTTCCAGCCGAGTCGCTAGCGGCTACAGTCGCGCTACTTCTGATCACAATGTAGACAAAATTTTGCAAATCTATCGAGCACCACCTGTGCTTCTAAAATTTGGCACTCTTCATCTATTTTTCTGTTAAAAACCAATCGGACGACTCCGAACACGACTCGACACACCCGACAGCGAGGTTACACCGTTCCACCTTCTAACTTGACCCTCACTCGGTGCTGATCTGATGTAAATACACCCACCGCACACGAATGTACCCGACGAGCATCGAATGTGCCCGCCACAAGACTCCTATTGCCGATGATGTTACTAATGATTGCGTTTACCACCAGTTCCATAACATTTGTATCTAACCATGCATCTCTAGCGCGACGATGACTGTGAATGATCCGCGGCGCGCACTCTCTCGCGTCGCCAACACTCGACGGCATGTACGGAATGGTTTCTCTAACGTTCGAGCCAATCGTAACTTATGATACATCTCATTGCCAACCGACTTAACGCTTCATTTCCATGTGACATGTAACACTGAACGATCTTCGACAAACTCGAGTCGAACCGTCCCGTAAACCATTACGTGCATGGCGCCGCGACGCGGGGAGAGCGCGGCGCGAGCGATGTACTGACCGGTGCCTGTGTTCCTGGTAGCTTCCAGACACAGTCCAAACAGAGGGGTATCGTAGACCCAATGCTCTCCATTTGGGGCCAACAACTCATTGTTAACGAGGACACGGACCAGTAAGTCTCCGTCCATAGCCGAGTTAGTCATTACCTGCGTCACTCTGTACTGTGGAGTCGCTCACGCGGCCTCTTGTTCCTGTTAGACTTGTTAGCGTTCCATGTACCCCGACAGCTTCGACCCCCGCCATTGTATAACCATTTCTGTCGGACGAGGGCGAATTTCTAAAAGCATCGAGCTCAATATAAATTGGCGTAAATTGGGTCCTTTTAAAACCATCTTGAAAAATACTTACTGAAATCTTTAAGCATTTTCCAAAAATCACCAACAAAAAGTTTATTAAAGAGTAAATTAAAACCAAGGTTGCTACTAGTGTAGCTTAGTTATATGTTAAACTAAGCTGCAACGGATACTAGTTAGTCCATTCGACTCTTATACGATAAGAACCATCTAGGAGTTGAAAATGTAAAGTTTGAATATTTTCTATGTTGACAAAATGCTCTGCTCGAAATATTCGCCCAAATCCGGCCGCTGCTTGCAAGTCTGCTTCGGTATGTCCCCCTGTTGACGACTGTCGATACACAACACAACACACGTCTCCAACAACACGCCTCACATTGTACGTTATATCGTCCATTACTGTACTCTGTCATGTTTTCTAGTATCTTCCCTGTTTCCTATTTCTTCTTATTCTCTTGCTAACTCTTTATTTGCTTAACTTTTCTTCTTATTTCAATCTTCAGCATGAACGCTACATAATGAATGTCATGACTTGCTCTGTCTCAAATTGTTGCAACTCCGTTTTGTGTGAGATTGATAGCTTATTTAGCCTTAGCCCTTAATTTGTACCACCTAGATTACAAAGGACCTCTGAAGAAAACCACCAAGGTAAGATATTTAAATTAACGATAAACTTCTATTTTTACTTCTTGCTTCTAAACGAACTAACTCTTTAGATTAAATTGCTTAACATTGAAAATGTCACCGGTAGATGCTTTAATGGAGTTGGCACAGCGAATTGTGCGTTTGTGAATTTAGATAAGCTACGAAATTGTAAGAGTCAAGAACAATGTGTGTAACATACACAAGGTTATTAGTCACAGTTAGTATCTGTTTCGTTGATAATTTGTATAACTTTGGAAGTTGCTGTTGGTTATCGAATAGGCTTTTGACAATTATCTTTGAAATGGCAATTATATCGGATCCATGTTAACCTCGTCGGATGCGATCTTACAGGATAGCGAAGACATTCTGCTTCAGTAACCGCGGCCACGGCCTCTATCTCGCTTCGCCCACCGAAATACAGAAGTTCACCATCGACGCGGAATTCTGGTAAGCGCCGTAAATGGCCGAAGAATTTATAATGTCCAATATTTGGTTGCGATCGGACGAAGCTAAAGCAATGTTCGGTTGCGCAGCTACTCGCTGAACGAGATGCTGGGCGAGCTGTTCCTGCCGCGCGACATGCCGGAGCCGCCCAAGGAGGGCTTCTTCCGCGGCCTCTTCGGCGGCGGATCGCGCCCGCTCGACCGCGAGGAGCTCTGTGAGTCCTGCAATATCCTAATTTACGTAATAAGAGTTGTGAAGTAGCGTGCAGCTTGTCCGACGTCGAGTGATCAATGCAGCAGCAGATAAGGTCGTAGGTCCTGCTAAGGTAAGCGACGTAACGGTGTTGCAGTCGGCGAGAGCAGCGGCAAGCCCAACCGCGCGGTGGCGCGGCACATCCCGGGCGCGGAGGGCGCGGCGGCCACGGGCGCGCGCGCGCAGGCGGCCTGCAGCGAGGTGGCGCGCGCGCACCAGCTCGTGCTGGAGCGCGGCGACAAGCTGTCGCAGCTGGAGGACCGCACCGAGCGCATGCACTCGCAGGCCGCCGAGTTCTCCAGCTCCGCGCACCAGCTCATGCTCAAGTACAAGGACAAGAAGTGGTACCAGCTGTGAGCGCCGCAGGGAGGCCCACGCCGCCCGGCTCTACGCTCGAACTTCACCACTGAGACGTACAGTACTCTACCACCACGCGTTGAATTACTCCTTTGATTATATCCTTTACCTTCAAAGATGTTTTATAAATGCAATTTCATAACCTTTGCTTTTTTGTTATAAAAAAATTAGAACCTCGCGTATACTTCCGTAGAGCCGGCATCGAACTAAAAAAGCACAAGGAGAAAAATAGACCAGCAATTATATTTCCATGTTATTTGATATTGAATTTATTGCATTCTATTATCAATGTGATTAAAATATTTTGAATTTTTTCTGTAACTTGAATAAACTTCAATTTGTTACTTTAATATCGTTACAGAACACGTGAACTGTCTTTCTCTTTGTACTTAGTTTCAAAATAAAGTTTAAAGATAAAAACAATACCAACAAATTAAACGGTAAAATATGTGATCTAAAACGTCGATCGTTGACAACTAGAGCTACGAATCTTCGGTTAGAGATTTTCGTACATGAGCTACCTCGGACGGTTTCGGACGGACACGGTCCTAGTATCCCCTAGTTGATATTCTCCAGTTTCTCCAGCGCGGAACATGTGACATTCCCCAGTAGCAGCGTAGCGCTCGTCGTTCCCGCCCGGTTAGAGCTTAGCTACCAGTAGGTTATAAGTTAGATTGTTAGGCGTGAGTCGAAGCGAATGAACGCACAATGTTACCGGATCGCCGGCGCCCGTCGCGAGCCGCGTGTCGCGCGCCTCGTGTCGCGCGCCTCGTGTCGCGCGCCTCGTGTCGCGCGCCTCGTGTCGCGCGTCACGTGCCGCACGCGTCGTTCGACGTGCATGCGTGCCCGCGCGCCCCGCCGCCGCGCCGGCCGACGCTCCTTCGCATTACAATATTATACTTAGTTTTAACATTTGACTTTACTTTTTAATTGTTGTAATACTAATTAGTGTTAACTTACTGAACGACAGTGTATCGGCTGGCGTGCCGGTGTCGTCGGAGCTCGGAGCAAGCGCGATGTGATAATGTAAATAAAGCATTATATCCATATATTTAATCTTTTTATACAATGTACCTAATGTAGGCACTTTCTGGCGCTCGCCGACTCTTCCTTCCACTTCTCTTGATTTACTTTCTTCGGACTTTGTACCGCGATAAATAGAGACAAACGTCACCCCGCGGCAATACCACTGGTGCTCTATTTACCGGCGCTATCTTTTGAAAGTCATTAGTTGCATTTAAGTTAATAGATAAATAAATAAACCGTACGTTAAAGTAATGCATAAATATGAGATTATATAACGTCGCTACTATTACTATAACTTTACGAGTAGTTGTAAATTTTTTATAGATACGAATGTGAGAAACGAGTGAACATAATGAAGTTATAAAATTAGGGTCGATCCCTAATTCGATCTGTATAAAGTGTTAAGTGAATAACATTAATTAATAAAATAATAATTATAAAGATTGGAATTTTAAGCATTGGATGACAATAATTTTTGTTACAACTCTCCCCGGAGACTTGTTCGTCGCGGCGGAGCGCACAGCGCCCTCTGCCGGCCGCCGCTCCGTTCCTTACTTTCTCTTCCCTTCAACATTTGTTAGTGAGAGCACCCCGTTTAGTATTAGTGTGTTTGTATCAGTGTGGTCGAAAGCAATACTCCCCTCGCGCGGGTTGCCAGCCTCCAGGGGCCCTGACCAATCGGTGTCGTGTCGGTGTTGCTAGTTAAATTAAAAAGTATAAAACTAAATAAGAACGCGATAACTATATCTGTAAAATAACGAGTAAAACTGCACTATGTATGTATATCCCTGTTATGTAAGTAGATGTGAGCGCGAAACTTGCAGTCGAGTTGGATTTTGCTCTTCATTTGTGTATTGACACATTTTTACGAGGAATTTAGTGATAGGATGTTAATGGCAGTCGAGCGCCTGCAAGCTTCGTCGTCTCGTTGTAACATAAGTACGTAGTGAGTATCGGTGTATCGCATGCCAATGCCGCGGCCTCGCGCCTCTCGCCTTACGTCCGATGTGTCTTCGCCTCGATTAGCTTCACTGTATTCTGTAGATTGTAGTACGATTCCTTGCCGGACACTTATCGTAACTTCGACCATTGGATGCCAAAGGTTTTTAATATTTTCGAGCTACCTGTACATACATTATTGTTAAATGATTTATATCGTATTTTATTTAGATAACGATTGAGATTTAATAGATTTAATGCGCGCGGCGCGCTCAGTATCGTGCCTTTATAGATACGGTTTGGTTGCGAACAGACAGACGTGTTCAAAACTAATCCTTCGGATACGGGCGTCCGCGCGCGGATGCATAAAATCACTGTAATGTTCCGTTGGACTTCCGCGAGATATTCGTTTAGTCTACAGTAGAGTCCGTAAAAGAATAATGTGTAACTAATGATGTTCCATATAATATCACTAACAATAGCACTATGTCGAGTTTTAATCAGATTATTTTTGTTATGAGAGCAGATGTATTACTATTACGGGTCTTATTCGAGATGGGGATATTTTCGTATGGTAGTTTACTAATTTTAGCCCTTGCGAGACGTTTTAATGAGATGTTTATTGTACTCGTTGCGTTCAAAACGTAGACGAAACAAACATATGGACTCCTAGTAATTATATGGTGACAGGTAAGTCTTATCTCTGTGCGCATAAGTATTTAATTGTATAAATTATCTCCGTAGTATGTAGATAAAGATTCTTATAAAAAAACAGATTATATTTTAAATGTTAGCATTATAATTTAAGAAGCCACCTTATGCTGTGGGAATTTGACATACATAACATGTTTTCCACAGCAGTGCCTTTAACAACGTACGCTTACGGAAATTTTATTATATGAATGAGAACAAAAAAATCAGGAGTCTATTTGCTTGTTCGTCTAAAGGATATATATAACATTTAGTACCTGGTCCACGAGAGCCGAGCGCCGCCATATCCGCATCGCATATCAGCCTGTATCGGCCTCTCCGACACGCGGCTATATTTTCTCTTCGTCAAGCCACTAAGATAAAGTAGATATTCATCCGAAGCTCGCCACACGTCGGTCGGATAGCTCGGCATCGCTGCATCACCCATCAGCTGTACAGGTCGTCGCTAGCGTTCGAGTATTTCTGAATATAATTCACGAGTAGAGGGTCTCGCCGATTCCTGTATTATCTGTGTACGAGCGATTCGTTAGGTAGTCGAATACTTGTCGACATTTTCGTTGCGATCGCCGGGGCTCGCCACACTGAGGGTTTTAACTCGTTTGTGCGTTTCATCATCAACTTTAATCATTTCAGACATCCATTTTGTTCACAATGTATCAGGTTATCAACAGGTTATTCGGCTTCGTTACGATTGGTTTGGGGTGATAGGTACGACAGTACGGGGTATAATCTGTGGATGTACTGTCGGGGTACATTCGGGGGGACAGTGGGTGTGGCGAGCCCCCGGGGCCTCGAGACACGCTCGAGCCGTCGAGCGCTCCTCATTCGGAAATTATGGGACTAAATTATAATATAAGATTTGTAAATAAATAAAAAATTGTGGCAAATTATTACTTGTTAATCCGTAACGTTCGTAGTTCATTTCAATATAGTTTTGTATGTAGACGACAGTCTCTTTTGTTGGAAAAGTTCGGAAGTGATGAAATTATATAACTATTATACATATTGTATATAAAGGA
>DWNJ01001138.1:0-12688 GCA_018250275.1 Udranomia eurus
GTAGTGTTAGAACAAATGTAGGGATACCGACTGAAATACCACAATGACTAAGTCTGGACGTCTTTAATGAAAACGATTTTCCCATCTGCAATAAACTTGTAGTATTTAATTGACCTGCATGACGCAATCACTATACCAGACTGCAGATCGAAAGGTCCTGGGTTCGATTCTCAGTGAAGCAGACATTTAAATGATGAGTTTAAATTTCTGTTCTTGACTGGATGTTATATTGTTGTCTTTGTGTGTGTTGTGCATATGGGTTGTGTGGAGCTAAAATTATAGCTAGGAAGTGCTAATTTTATTAATTACAAGCTTTTGCCCGTATCCGCATAATAAAATAAATAGGACAGTCTTGGGCGATACCTCGTAAATATAGAAAAGCATCCACCCTTATCAATCTTCTTAAATTATCATTTTCGGGATAAAAATTACCATATTATGTTTTGTCCTTTCATGGGCCCTAAAATCTACCATACTAACTCTCGTCTAAGTTGATACAGTGGCTGAAGGTAATAGACAGTCACTTTCGCATTTATAATATTATTATAAATGTTTAATTGTTAACAAATGGAGTGTGGCCACCCCCGCGTGCGTCAAGCCTCAAGCTAAGTCCTCTTATCTTAACCCCTGTGTTAGGTACATTGTAATCTAATCTAAGTGATTAGTGGATTAGTAAGCGCGGCACATCTTTCTTAAGTTTACAATTTTTTTATCTGTTTTATGCCTACACGATGTATGCGATCGTTAATACATTTATATACGATGTGACTGTCATTTTTACAAGCTCAGTCACCGTTCACTCGATGACCACGTATATAAGAGGTGTTTTCAAGTCTTAAGAAGAGTAGAATCTAAACCTGAAATTCGTGAGATGAACAATGTGTTAATATAATGACTCTACCTCCAACATCACCAAGAAATTGTTAAAAATAAATCATTAGATTAGTTAAACTAGAGTTAGGTACTTGACGCTACATATTAGCCGTGTAACTTCTATAAGTATCATGATATTTACTTGAATTTTTCCTGAGATTTTTTTTTTCTTCAATTGTTTCTCATACACAAGAAAAGGTCTTCATAAAGATTCTTGAGAGGGTCTAATTAAAACATATTTTTCTGAATATCACAGTTCAGTTCCCGTATCGACTATGAATAATTTACGTACAAACCGATATTAATTGAGATTATAATTTATTTATGTAGATATAAAAATAAGGACCGACAGTTTTAGTGACTATTGTTTTATTAAAAGAAAATATCTGCGTAGTGTGAGTGAGAGTATGCCTGAGTAGCATAAGATCCGATATGCGAAATCATAAGTTTTCAGGAAAGCCAAAAGCGATTATCCGATTTAGAACAAAGAGCTATAAATTATACTCGAAAGATGACTAGAAAGAAGAGATTAGGTAGAAACAAGATTGAAATAGTGGAAAATTCGGAATCATAGGTAGGTTCATAATGTCGAAAACTGTATTTGGTCGAAGCGGCAATAGTACAAATGGTATGGTAATGGTTATTATTTATTTATGGATTACCAACATAGGATACAGTAGTACAAAAGTTAAACATCGTAAATAAATAGTTACAATTAATCTAACTGTTCTTACAATTACAGGTAAATGAATGTTAAAGCGAAACGACAAGCTGCGAATTAACTTTTTTTGCTCATTTTCGATTCTATTAACGTGAATCCTATATGTTGGACACCATACTGTGTTACCAGTACTCAAGCTTGCTTTTGACATAGCCGTTATATAACTGTATAACTGAAGCTGGTTTCCTGAAGCTCTTTGACGATCTTAGAATGAAACCCAAGGACTTATTTGCCTCCTTTATGGTTTGGTCAATGTAGTCAGTAAAAAGAAATTTACTGTCAATTAAGACAACAAGATCTCGAATGGAATCGACCTCTTGTATATTAAATATATTATATTATTTCTTATTAACTCACAAAAGCCTTTTAATAGGAAACAATGGTCGGAAAATTTTCATTATTTACAACAATAATTGTGAATACAACAGTGTGAAGTGTTTTTATAACTTTCAACAGAGAGAAAAAATAACCACTTAAGATATTATTCACCCTGTTTGGAATATTATTTGCTTATTTACATTTAAAGACACAATACAAGGTCAAATCATTTTAAATATTATAGTTTGTTTTATTTTCAGTTGTATACTGATTAGGTATAATGACTTAATTATCGCTTGTAATAAGGTTTTTGTTAAAACAACAAAAAGTTTAACTTGTTTTCATATTGTGTATGTGTTAACTCCGTATTTTGCCAATGGATAGTTCTAGATACATCCTAAATAAACGCTTTGAATGCTTCTAAGTATTGAGTCCGTCCTAGATTATAGATTACTAGCTCTTCCACACGCCTTTGCCCGCGTTATATTTATACTAAGTAGAATTAGTTTCTTCCGACTCACTTAACACTTAACGTTATATGGCCGATTTATACAATATCTTTATAAATTATAGCATATGTGCTGTTGTATAAGTTATATTGCTATAATGTTATCTTAATCTGTTTAGTAGTTCTTGCATGACAAACATCCTCGCAAACTTTCAAATTTATAATATTAGTAGGGTTAGAGGTACATCTGTACTTTATCTGTATTATCATCTGTATCTGTATTATATAAATAAATATTCAGATGTAAAGGAGGCTGAAGAGGCGATTCCTCAGATTAAATTGAGAATTTTTCGTGGCTGAATATAAAGCTTACAGCTTACAGCTTCATCTTCAGCGATGAAAAATTCCGATCGGTCGGACCGTGCGACCGGTCGCATTCGGTGCGCGCAACACTGCCGCCTACCTCCGTAATGGGACCGGTGGCGGTAACTGGGACGGGCCATCAGTCGTTTTCTTCAGGTAAAAAAAAAGATGACATCAACAAAATAATGATGGAAACCACAAGGCGCTAATAAAATTTTATTCCGATGATCAATTTCATCGCATAAATAAAAGTCAATTAACACGGTCTGTGTTTCCATATTAGATGAGTTCTCGAACTACATAAATAATAACAATGAAATTAAGGCAAATTAACAACTATTCTATTGTTATCGTATTCTATTCCAGGGATTCTTAGCTAACATAAATAACAATTAAAGCCACAATAGCCCAATGGCTAGAGTACTTATTGGACTTAAGATCGAGAGATCGTGGGTTCCTCACTCGGCCATTGCACTATTGACGTGACCCCACTAATAACACAAGTCTTTGAGCTTAACTGGAGGAGTGAACAATTACTAGTATTGTGACATATTGTAACATGTTCAAAATAATACTAAATAAAAATTTGCAAAATCCTACCGTCAAATCTATACTGTCAACAATTTAAGATTTGATAGTTTTCTGTAATGTCAACGGCAATTCAGAAAAGAATTTTGATTTTTTTTCGTTGATTTTTGTAAGTAGAACGTAGAAAGAACACATTTAATAAGTGGTATAAATATAATTTTTAAGTCAAAACGTTACACCACGTTACTGATATATGAAAACAAGTGTTATATAACTAGTTAACAGGTTTTAAAGTGGTCTTGAATTATTATCGGTCGATACTCTCACATGCATTATGTACATACTAGCTTTTGTCCGCGGCTCCGCCCGCGTGGAATTTAATCTGTCACATAAAGTTTCGAATCAGACCATTTTAAATAAATAATTACAATAATTATTACTAACCATTAGGCGTCTAACTTCAAAACTGACGAAAGTCCCGTACAAATATCATCCCCTCTTTCAAAGGGATGGGGGACAGATGTCCAAAAAAAATTGACGCACTTATTGTTCGTTACAAAGAGATCTCATACCAATTTTATTTTTCTAAATCTAAATCTGATTTTTTTAAAAATAAAGTAAAACATTTTCTTCAAATTTTAATGAGACCAAACGGAATGTATTTAATCCCAACAAAATAAACACTATTCAAATCGGGTAAAAAATAATAAATGATAGAGGTCTGAATTAATAAACATTAAAAAATACAATCGAATTATTAAGAACCTGCTCCATTTCAAAAGTCAGTTAAAAACGTTGTGATACATTTATCGAATCACAACAATTATAATCTAGACGTAGTCTAACATTAGAGAACATTATCTTACACTCTAAACTCTTCTCAAGTAAGGTCGCAGTTGCTGATTACAACGAAACATGCAGATAATAGAAATCTATGTTATTATTGTACAATGTTCCATTTTGGGAGTGTGTAAAGGGACAAAAGCTGTTTTTTAGTTCGATCTTAGTCCTGAAAAGAAGACAAGTGGTAAAACTCCTTTTCTAATTTTAGTTGATCGTAGTTGGTCATGGTCTACAGTGGCCACTCAACATCAACTGAACTTCTTTACCACTTCTATTTTATAAAATTACGTTTTAGTTACCTATGTATTAATTAATTAAAAAATCAACTCACTAATGCCACATGTTTCGTAAAATGCGAGGAGTCTCTCCACAGTCTGTCCAAAAGCCTGGCATTGGGCATAACAATGTCAGGCAATGGCGATTTTATTACAAAGTCATCGTGTCTGTTCAGAAACGCACTAGTCGAGAGTTGCCTCATCGACTTGAGCTCCTTGATTTGTCGTAAGAGTAGTTTTCGCGCCATATTTATACGTGTTTCCGCCGTGCGCGCGCGTTTTCACCGAGGCCACAAACACTACTAACAGAATATATTCCAATCCGTACCGCGGAATCCTTCGCGAATCGCGATTCGTGAACCACAACTGTTTCGCACTACGATATTGTTACTAAATGTAACCACCTTGCCACACTGCCCGTGATTCAACTATAGCGAATACCTACTGACAGATAACTGACTAACCAGGATAATACATCCGGAGTGACACGTCACGGAGTTGTAATTTCTCAAATGATAGATGCTCCCTCCCGCATATCTAATCTGTTCTGTAAACATATTAGAAAATTAAAGTTAAATAAGAGCTCTAAATTTAAGTAAACTACTTACATCACTCACGTTGCGATGACATCGCAAAAGAATAGTCCAGGAAAACCATAGTCCAATATGGCTTAGTCATGAACATATTTTTGTAATGCAATTGATTTTACGTTAGTCCAATGAACGATGCATGAACATTTCATAACGTGCATTTTGGTATAAGATACATTTCGTTTCTGTCCATTTTATTATGCAACAGGCCTAAGCAGTTAATGTTAAACGTAAACTGAATTTCGTTCGTTAGCTAACGCTCAGACCGGTCATCAACTTGTTAATTTAAACCAAATACCAGAAAGGCCGGCGACTCAGCTGATTGTTGACCACCCAATGTTTAAGCTATTGTAGTCCTTACACTGTAGATATTGGGATTATAGCGCTGCAACTGGATAAAATTGTTATCTTATTACCCTATAAATATTATTCATATTAATATAAAGTGACTTTGATAGTCATTATTAATAACACAAATTTATCTTTTATAATAGTTTTTGTCCGTATTAAAAAGTAAAGCTGTGATACTGCAAGGATTACTGTAACAAAATAAATTTTGGTACATTTTTTATTGTAACTTGTAATAACTCGTCATCGATTAACAAAGTACTTGAAGTTGGTCAAACTTAAAGGTTAACTGGAGCAATTAAATTTTTGAAGTGAAAACTTTTATAGCGGGCGTTTGGTGCGGGAAAAACTTACGGGTTGGTGAGCAACATGCTAATGACACGTGTTATATGTATAATTAATTATTAGTGTTGTGTCCATACAAATAAAGTTTAATTAATTTAATTGTCAGATAAGTATGCAGTACAAGTAATATTTATTTTATATTATTTTTTTTTAATTTATTTAAATTGATTTGTTAAGAAAATTTGAAATCTTAAAATACAGTTTTAAATGTTTACTTCTGTTGGCAGTCCTTCAATGACAAGAATAAATATAATAATCAATTACAGATAGATTTTAAACTAAAATAAATGTTGCCCAAATAGGCTAGGTAAGATTAAAAATATGAATTTAGAAATAGTAGTAATATATATAGATCCATGGCGGTCTTCTACTGTCCGGTTTTCGCGGTCGTTCCTCCCGCGCACATGTAGTTTGTGGAATGAACTCCTTCCAAGGCATTCCTGGAGCGCTATGTCATGGGGTTCTTCAAACGTAGCACAAAAAGAACTTTACTTTAAAGCCGGCGTTGCATTGGTGACACCTCTGGTGTTGCAAATGTCCATAGGCGGCGGTAATCACTTAACATCAGGTGACCTGCCTGCCTTTACGCTAGGCTGTTTATCTATAAAAAATATATATACCTGTTTATAAGGGCTTTCAATGATAGCGATTAAAACCTTTCAAGGAACATTCAGAGTTCGGTGGTAGTTAACTATTCAAGAAGTATTGTTATCGCTTACTAAATTTGCACAAATAATAAATACATATTCGCCTAAATGTGCAGTGTGTGTAAATAAAATAAAAACTAGGTGGTATCTCGTGAGCGGACGTAATAAGTAATTCATGATTTCGTTAATATCTTGCACATATTTGTTGCGATTCACGCCTTCCCGACCCCACGAAGATCCCATTCCTTCAATTAGTGTTATTAATCCTGAATTATTATTTTTTAAACGTATAAGTACCTACTCGTAGGTAACGTTTAACGAAAATCGCTGTCCTTTAATGAATATCTAGAAGCAAAGCAAAGGATCTAGTAAAAAACGTAACTATTAAAAATGGCAACCACAGCTTGCTCAATAACAAAGGTTTTAGTCGTATCTTTCCCGACGTTACGTTAGAAGACGTTTGTATTCAGTAAAATTATGTTACACTAGCTAATACGGCGAACTTCAGAACTTCAGAACTTCAGTACAGCCTCAGAAACATTTTCCTGTCCCTGTACATGTCCCAGTTCCCGTTCCCGTCCCGGTTTGTTTAATGTTTTTGAAAATATTCTATCGTGTATGTTCATCAGAGATAATTCAGGATTCTAATAGAAAAATAATTTTTCAAATCGGTCCAGTCGTTTCGGAGCCTATTCAATGGAAATAAACATTAAAAACTGTCCTCTTCATAATATTATATTTATAATTCATTAATTAATAAGTATGTATTAATAAAAAGTACCTACGTTAAACCTTTAATAATTAATCAAATGTCGACTTTAAAAATAACGTACCTACGTAGGTACGTATATGTAGGCTCAACATAATACAGAATTATTCGGTCCAAAGATCAAGCTTGAAGGTTAATCGTGGCGTAAATATCAACAAGAGTCTCTTATCTTATTTTATTATCACAGGTAATATTACAATTAATTATTTGAATTATCGCAATAATAATCCGCTAATGCATGCTAATTGCAGCTTGGATACTAACAACATGGACTTTAGCACATACACGTAGGTATTTTTTAATAAATTATCAATTTGTCCAAAACCTCTTTTAGCGGCACTAGGCCTAAACTATAACCTCCTTAGGTCGTCTCTAATGTAAGATTGCTAGTACTTATTTTTTAATTATTCTAGGACATTTTGTGTGATTAGAGTGCTACTGCGTTCTGGATGAAGAATGTTCTATCTTAGTCCCTCCCTCCCTTGGGAGCGGTCTGCAAATCTATCGAACATTTGACGCGCCAACCCAGCCACAAACTTGGAGTCAACCATAAAGCGCTCCAACACGTCGTTCCTGACGTAGCGTCCCGCGCCCAGGACAGCCCTCAGGGCCAGATTCTACTGCGTTTGGAAACTACGCTGCGACCCGGGGATCGACGCGTACCAGGCCGGCGCCTTAGGTGAGCCGCGATCGAATATACATTTTGTACACCCTCAGTTTGGTATAGGTAAATTGCATGATTGTACAAAAAACTTATTTAGCTACATAATTGTCCAAATCTACGTTGAAGCACGTCCCATTCGCTTCCTTAGCAATACTTGAAGCTGAAAAAAGTAACGTGTATTCTTAAATTTGCATCTCACATTAGAATAACAAAATTTGCACACTTGTTTACATTCGTGACGACATAGTAATGACCTTCGTACAGAATTTGTATTAAATGTTATTTCATACTCGTAACATTGCGACTGTTAACTACGGAACTGTTGAAGTATTTTTAAAATCTCATATTTATTTCGAAGTTGTTGAAGTTTAAGTGTTCTGAGATCATCGCCACGAGTGTATAGCTATAATCGCCTTGCTTTCTGATGGTAACAGGTCACGGTGGCCCGTGGACATCTATAATCAATCCAAGATAAGATCGAAGCGCTTTCAACAAGATGTTATGAAGATGTGCTATGCCGACAATGCCGTGCATTCTGCACACAATCTATATTTACATATAATAAAACTGTAGAAGAGTTCAATTCTGTACATACTAAACTAAAAAAATACTCGTAGGTGTCTTCATACATAACACAAGCTAAAAAACAATTTCTGAAACTTTTTTGTCTGTTTCTCTATTGTCCTTTCACGCAAAAACTACTATACGGATTTTGATTAAACTTTGTTACATAGCTCGGTAATATATATGCTATGATGGAGATGAGGACGGGGACAGAAAATGATTCTGAAGCGGGTACGCCAGGTCAGCTAGTATGCAATATGTGCAACTATAATATAATAAATCTGTGAGTATTTGCTGTCTGTACATGGAAGATACCTACGAGAAAACCATTTTAGGGGTCTTTATTAGAGACTAGAACCCAAAATATGACTTATTTGTCTGTGCGTTTGTGCACACTAAAACTTAGAAACGGGTGATTCGATTTGAAAGCGGTTTTCACTGATGTATTGAGGCAGTACAAAGTCCGCCGGGCGAGCCAATGTGCAATAATTTTGTATTTGTCTTCGCACATTTATTTATACCCGTACCACATACAAATACGATTTCGACTCTGCAAATTAAAACCAAATTAATTAATAGAAGTTCGCAACAATAAAAAAATACAAGAACTTTGTTAGGTAAAATATATTTAAGGAGTCAACGATTAAAATAATTTTATCGTTATATAACAATTTATTTATTGTCGTAATCACATTGCCACTTTGTTTAAATAATATAAATGTTCAGAAGACTAGTTTTATTAGAAGTAAGTACATGTTTGGTACAAATCTAGACCTATATTTTATTTTCGTTTCAAAAATATGTATATATACTTCATGAGGCGTGAATAGATTGACAAGTGCACATCAAGATTTTGGAAAAATAGCATCTGGATTTGCCTAATTTATAAGTCGAATAAGCAAGTCGATTGGTTTACTTGTCAATTAATTAATTTATTATGCATTTATGAATAACATATAAACTAAAAATGGTAAGGGTCCATTCACGACTTGTCAACATATTCACGCCTGGTATGAAATAATTACAAATTATATTATTCATTCAAAAATAAAAATAGTTAATCTATATATCTTGTAGGTATGTGACGGTCATTAAGTGTATTTGTATTATAAAATCAATAAAAACATTCTTGATTTTTGATTCATATACTTCTCGTGACCTCATTTTCTTCTTATATATTAAACTTGTAGCATTTCAAACGCTTTACGCGTTATATATGCTAAATAAGCGTTTATATTGTAAAAAGTATATAAAAATCTAATAAGGCACTCTCAATTCCTTCACAGATAAATTATTTAAGTCTTACAATTAGTAACAATAATGATTATGATGCTTTCAATAAAACATGGTACATGTGTTACACAATTTTACAAAAAATAGCATCTTACAAAATAATTATTAAATTGTGATAAATTGTATACAGTACAATCGTTTATAAAAATATTATTAATATAAATTTAATTAATTTAGTAGTCAAAAGAGCAATAGTAGTAGACCACAAACACATACGTACATACAACTGTATTTTTATTATGCAAGAATATATTCATACAAAATATAAAATTTTACCTATTTCCAATTAGGGGCCATCCATAAATTACCTTAACCTTTTTAGTCCGTGTTGTTATTAACAATAAACCGGCAATAGCCCAATGGGGGGTTTTGGTCTACGGTCGGTCACGAGAGGTCGTGGGTTCGATCCTCACTCCCCCATTGCACTATTGACGTGAACTTACTTAACAAGTTGCCAAGTTGAGCTGGAGGGGTTAACAGCGTTTCTTTACGTTCAATCTATTTTGGAATGTGACGTCAGGATACATAGAACCCTTAAAAACCTCTTGTCACACAATGTCACACTGTCGACCCCCTCCCTCCCCCTTAACGTGTGACGTAATTAATGGATGACTCCTTACATCAAAAAGGCACCGTGTGAGTACTATAAAAACAGACAAACATTTATAAGTTACGAGAACTGTATAAATTGATTTTGTCCCACAGTTCAGGATATTACCGTTAAGAAAAATGACAGTCATTAAATCGTATGAGTTATAGTTAATAAATTGTAAATATAGTTAACGGTTAATAAATGCTTCGTATAACATCAATAAATTTGACCTATACCTAGGATAACAATGCATTTAAAAAGTAAAATATATTTTTAATGTTACATCACGCTAAAAAACTTGCGTTTAGGTTTTTCTTGATTGTATTATTATTTCTCGTTATATTAAATAAGCTCACTTCATAAATATTTACTAAATGTTTATACAATTTACACTATTAACAATATTATTAAAGACCACCATCTTTCTATTGATATTTATTTATGTAAACCATAATTCACATTGGAATGAATCATCAGTCACATAAAAATAATTAAGAACCTAAGAAAATACGAGTACATTTTTGATTAGGCTTGAGTGACATTTAATATAAAAATAGTCAGACTGAAGATTCTATTGGATACAGCTATATAAAAAACATTCATACACTTAAAAGTTATAAAGAGAATATAACACACGTGCACACACATGCTAGCGTCGTAAGAGGCCGTAGAAAGCGTATTTTGCTGCATCTCGAAAAACAGCATATATTAAAAGCAGCTTTAGGACCATTTAAAGAACTGCGCTTGATAAGATCCCATCCATGAATTACGTGACACGAGTTACTTGATTTGTTTATCCCCGCCCTTGTCACAGCTGGTTACATTTTCAGACACCCCCTATTCCCACGTGACGTCACAATTGTTTTACAATAAAACATTTCGTATAAAATAATTATTACTTTTTAGTCCGTGATGTTATCGAGGCGTATTTTTTGCGTACAATTTATTTTGACATGCAACGTAACGATGTATAGAATCCCCCACTCCTTGTCACACAATGTCAATGTCATGCTGCTGTGTTCTGGTTTGAAGGGTGTGATCAGACAGACATACTCAACCGAGGCGTTTCAACTTAGTCTTCAGGGGTAGCAACGCATTTGTAGTCGACCTAAGAAAGAACTTCGATCCTGTCTTGAGTTGATTACACACGTCCATGGGCGGCAGTAATCTCTTACCATCGGGTGGACTGTATGCTCGTTGGCTACATCCCAGTCATACAAAAAACCTTGGTCGACCCCCTCTCCCGTGTGACGTACTTAATGGATGGTGCCTAAGATTTAAAATGTCTTTTTCGAGTTTTCTAGTTAATAAGTTATGCTCCCTAAAAATTCGTTTCATGAGATACGGTTTCTCGCGCCAATACGATAATTTCGACATAATTATTTAATTTGTATATATGTAGATATATGAATGTAAAAACATTTATTTACTCATTCATCATATGTGTTTATCTATTCAAAGTATCTATTGCATTTATTATTTGTTTGTAAATTATACGCGACTATTTTCGTCATCTGGTAGAGATCGTTAATTAGCGATAAGCCTTTTGTGTATACCTAGTTTACACAATAATAATGTAAATGCTGATTTGGTGTGCACAATAAAGTTATCGTATAATATACCTAATATCCTCTTTTTCCTAACTCTAGCAATACTTCTGTTTCAGTTCCCTCCTCAAGATCTTACCCGCTGGATTTTTGGGAATATTGTCAACTAACTGAACGCTTTTTATACTCTTAAACGCTACCACTTTACTATTGACATAGTCCATTATCTCCTCAGGTGCTATCGTCTGGCCGGCTTGAGGCACCAGGAACGCTTTAGGCGCCTCTCCCGTAATAGGATCGGGAACACCCAAGACTGCACAGTCCAGGATTTTGGGATGCGTTCGAATTATCGTCTCTAACTCGGCTGGTGGTACTTGGAATCCTTTTACCTGGGAAAGATTTCTTTTTTTATCTAAGTGCATGAGAATACTCACGAAAGTATCAGTGGTAATTTTGTGATAATGCTTTGCTAGTATTTAAAACACTTTTTTATTCTGAATCAAATACACATATACATGTACACACACACATTTGAATACATATGTACATACATACATAAATAAAAGGTAGACCTTTCGCGGATCGACTCGGAAAACACCATCCATTTCTATCCATACCTATTTTTGGCTTATAACAACTCTGTTTGGGCAGCTGTGTTCGGGCCAAGGCGTTCCAAGATGAATCTCCATGATGAATGAAAGATCACAACGCGTTATCGATAGAACTCGAACCCTTCGAGGACCCTTCGAACGGCAGTACAGCATGGACCATTGCATGGCGCAGTCAAGAACCGCAGCCTAAGAGCCAGAAAAATGAAGGAAAATAAAGTAAAAACATCATACCTTAATCAACTCCTTCAGTCTGTCTGTCACGTACAAGTAGTTCTTCTCATCGTATTTGCCGATGTCGCCGGTTTTGTACCACCCGTCCTCGGAAAACACCTCCTTGGTGGACTTTTCG
>DWNJ01001139.1:0-12687 GCA_018250275.1 Udranomia eurus
AGAAACAAAACAAAATAGTCGTGACAATGGTAGATGTATGGTAGAAACATGGAGATCTAACGAAATACCCAAATTGCTCGATTCTATGCTACATTTTCCTGTTTACTGCTAATCTATAAATGACTTTATTACCTAAATCTAAGGTTGAATTTAGGATGACCAGGAAAATCGTAACTATTTTCTGCTGATTTAACGAAGAACTCAGCGCATTGAACACTAAATCTCACTCGCTTGCAGATCAAAAGAAAAAACATCCGTTCAAATTGCACAGTACGGAAGATATAAATTAAGCAATAATTATACGAACTTTAAGGGTTTAGAGATTGACACAGTCTAGATATTTAACCGGCATATCTTTTAAACTTGTGAAGCCAGCCAGTTGAGACGTTAGTGGTCCTTGAGGCATATGAACATTGTAAAAACAATGCGTTAGAAGACAATTGACAATTAATTTAATTACAAAGACAATCCTATTGTATTTGTAATGAAAAATAGGCAGCAAATAACTTTATTGTATATGATTTTAAAAAAGTCAAATTTAGTCAGTCTCCAGTACATTTAGTTTTTAATTTGGTGTAAACCAATGGATGATATTATGAATATGTTATTAGAAGAGATATTGTGTTAATTACCTATATTCGTAATATCATGTGGGGTGGTGTTGAACGTATATATTCGGTCTCCTATAGATGACCCTAACACTTCAAGGCTAAGGGTCGAAGGGCAGCAAACACCCTTAACTTGTTACGACGACGTCAGTTCCTTAGGTTAAACAAATGGTCAGTAAATATTTGATCCAAACTGGGTTTGTTTTACATATGCGTAGGCTTTAAGGTGGCAACTAACTAGGAGCGTATAAATGTAATGTAAGAATGTGACATTCTTTAGCCCATAAAGTGTTCGACTACCTACATTGCATGGATTACATTGTGTCAATGGTGGGACAGACGTACTCTATTATTAACTGACTTCAACGTATGTATTGTATTCTGAATTTAGATCTTTAGAGATCCTCTTTATTGCTATTGGGATAAGATAATGTTTGATATTTTGCTACGTCATAGGGTCACTAAAAGTGGAAAGTTAATCGATGTATTTACTGCGTTACAAATGATGAATATTATTATTACATATACAATATATAATATTTAACCTTTGACCGATTACTGACTAGGAAGTAAGACATTTAAAAAAGATCGTAAACTAGAAGTAGGAAGTAAAAAGCAACACCGCTGATACAGGGCTTTGTTGAACAGTCGGTATCTGAACATAAAAGGAAGCCTATGCATTGGTTGGTAACTGTATCAATATTGGAAGTCTGATACCTAATCCTTTACAAATATATTTTTCCATGACATTTTTATACAATATTCTCTACTCTTCTTTCTTTCCCATAAACTTATCGCAAAGATCGGAGAAACATTCAACTCTTGAATATTGTATACTATTGACTCAATCGATTCTGACCCTTACAGTGAATAAGTACAATATTGTGTCAAGGTTCGGCCCACGCTTCAATTCTGGCGTCTAAGCTGTGTCTTATGTACTCTTGACTCTTATATATTTAGATCTCTTCGTGGTTTTAGAGATTCGAGATTCGTATGCTGCGCCGCCAACGTCAGATCTACTGTAATTATATATTTTTTCTTATAATAATATTTTATTATTGTGTTTTCTATGGTTCCAGTAGAAGAAAATCAAATCTAAAGGCGAGATGCCTTTGGCTTGTTAGACAGGATTGTTGTTGAGTACACAAAAATCATACTGTGATTTATTTACCTTATAAAATGACCCTACGAGATGAAATGTAGACAGAAAATAATTCGATGAATAGTTTAGTTTTTATTACGAGTTCCTATATTAATTCATTAGATCGCTAAGTTTTAGCGACCAATGCAGCTCACAATAATACAAATCCTTCGGCAAGATAGTAATTACTAATTATCTTACGAGGTTTACACCCGTATTCATAAGCAAAACTGAGTTCTCAGTGTGCTTGGACGCACAGGGTCCCACAAACCTATTCAGTGACATTACTTGCTACGTTGAGAAATGTCTTATTTCGCATAGTGTTGTTACTTTGCTTACACATATATCGTTTGTGAATACGGGTTATTCCATTTGCGGCTTATGTCCATTTAGCTCCGGACTTATAGGTGTCACTCGTGTTTTATTTAGATCGCAAGTCTCCAATGAAAAAAAAAGTAGTTACGGTAGATTGAATTATTTTTTTCAATGTTTAATCTTAAGATTGAAAGCCAACAAATTAAAAAAATATATCATAGAAAATCGACAAGGAAATTATGGTATCGCGTAATTTCCGGTGTTAAAACTCCGGTGAACGTACGATCGTACTTTTTCTGCATTTTTTTGTATCCTTATGGCATTCTCGCTGTGTTATCAAATGATTATCATATAATAAGTCTCTCTATAATATAATCTCGTATATCTGCTATAATTTAAACACAATTTAAAATTTTGACAGAATTTAGAGTTTGAACAGAATGTAAAATTTAGACGCGCCAAAAAAATTACAGGCGTTCTTATTGAAAGTTTATTTATTATTTTAACGCAGCCCTAACATCATCCGTTCGAGTTAAGATTCCATCGCGCGACCGTTGTCTCAACTCCTTCGACGCTCCTGGACTCATTCGTTCCAGAACGTTCTCACGCAGAGCGTTCCAGCCCTCCGACCCGCTCGCCAGACCACTCTACGCCCTCTAAGCATAAGCATCGTCGTTTTTCTATTCGCAAAGATTGTTCTATATCATCTTATTTATAAATTCCCTTAATAACATTTACACAAACGTTAGAAAGGTATGTCACGATTCACATGTTATTAAATGATTGTAACAATTGCTTGTTTTTTATAACTGAGTATTTCAAAATCACAGAAGAATTTACTTTGAATTACTTTTAAAACAAAAGAAAATCGACCTAGACTTGTATTCTGACGGACGGTATTCTGATAATGGTAGTCTACATAAAATTTCATAAGCTTTTCGTTGTTAATATAAAATTCCTGTTCCAAACAGAATATTATAATATGATGCTTACAAGAAACAATGATAACTATGATAAAACCGGTGAAAATATCGATATTGTAAGGGTGTGTTTTAAAAAATCGTTGGAAGAAAATAATGGAAACTTGAAATAAAAACGAAAGTAACATTTCAAACTTTCAATTTATATTTTATTTTTATTAAAGTTCAAGCTTATTTTACGCAGTGAATTTATTTTACGATACCGCACTGCAAATCACACTGAAAAACATTATTAGTTCTAGGCTAGAACTTTCTATAGGTATTCGTATTTTCCAATAAATATTTCGGACATTGTATTCAATTCTCTGATAGCATAATTTCCGGACCAGTCTAGTCACACCATTATATTTACAACGACATGAATTTGCGAACATAATAACATCCGTTTCAACTTCAGCCAATACATTTTATTCATCGGTAAGCCTTCCATTATGGCAATTGGATAATACGGCTCCACCCAAAATATCCAGAAGACAGTTGAAATCCCACTAATTATTTTTCGTTTTCCTGACAAATGACGTCTAGAACAGCGCCCGGACCAAAATCTCATTATTATGAGAGGATTGTACGCTGTCATTTCTACAAATACCTATAAGTAACATTCCATTATATCTTTCCAGGGCCGGCCCGGTGCCACCGGTCGCGGTTAAATTTAAAATTATTATTTTTACACCAATACTCATATAGTGCAAGAAATTTTCTCTCAATTAATACGATTAATACTAATGAATATACTTATACACACATCAATAGAACCATTTAATATAATAATAGAATGTGTACTTAGCGCAGCGATACGCAGACACGAATGATCAGTTAATTTAGTTAAGATATCTCATTTACAATCCAGAAATCTCGGATTCAAGTGTTTAGGCTTGACTGAATGTCTAAACAACATTGTCCGTATGGCAAAAAAGAAAGATAAAATCTCTGATTAATGCCAAATAAATAAATACGTACTGTCATATAAATATTTATTAATTTCTCAAATACATAATGCTAGTAGAAAATGATAAATTAAATCTACTTATAAACTATATAAAATAAATACAAAAACTACAAATAAAATATGTGAGCCAAATCGTTGACCCTAGCTAGCGTACCCAATACTAACATTACCTCGTTGTATAGCTACATAACATACATACATATATCGCTGCTTATAAACGAAAGGGCCACATATCTAATATGTCATTTTATCGCGGACCACGTCGAATTTTTTTATTTATGTTTTGTTTGTATTTGCACTGAACATCCATTGATACGCGAGAATGCCGAAAGGGGTGTAAATTTGTGAATAAGATGCTAATTGTTTACGGATGTCTTTGTGAAATATGAAAATATGAGTGTCTCTGGTTTCGCCAAATCTGATTTGTGGCTCTTCCGCTTATAAACAGCGATATGTAGTTTTCTAATATATTAAATTGCGATCAAACTTTAATGCCTATTTTAATTGCACTTATCCCCACCACCCTACGATAGCAGAAGTAAAACCACCGTTAGTCATTTGTCAAAGCCAGCGCTGGATTTACTCCAACGTTATATTATACTCAAGATTCTCTCCGAGCGGGGTCGTACGTTCACATATAATGTTTGTTGCGGTATAAATCCCTTGACTCTTTTCTCTTCGGCCAGGCCATTTTCTATGTACCGCTACCTGCTGTAGTTTTCAATAAACAGAATAATTGTGTTATTATCCTAAAAATTAAAGGACGTGTATCCTTTATTGTCCCCAATCGCACAGTTTGATTTATGCGGGTAGCGGGTAAATCAACACAAAAAGAATCAACCTTTACAATAATATCATTATTTTATACAGTTCATATCTATGTTAGTTAGAATATCAATCAATGACCTGAAATCTTGTGTAGGAATTCGGGTTATACTATGAACATTCCCTCCATAAGCCCGCAGGTATTAGTCCAACGAAAATCTTGTAAACGTAGCGGTAACTTATGTTTAACAATTTTCATAAACAAAATATATGTATTACACAAATGTATTCCCATATACCTAACGATCGCAAAGGTAGAAACATTTCATAAACATGACACGCGATTTTAACAGGACATTATTTTTAAATGAACAATTTGTTCGCAACTTTCACAACAAACAAGTCCAGAAAATCTTGTCGAAATAAATGATTGAATTAATTTCAGAGTTAATCCAGTTATGTTTGTTACGAAATAATTGTGAATGCTGTTTAATTGGATGTCGCTTTTGTTTCTCTTTTATTTGAATTTAGAACTTTTGTGTTGTTCTTTTTTTAACTGCGAACTTGACTTGATCCGTTCCATCCAATTAAATAACTGTTCCAAGTTCAAATCGTTAAAGAATGGAGGTTGTCATTGTATTTTACTTTTATAATATTATGCGTACAGTAACCCGGTCTGTGTATATGCATAGATAACTTTGGCACTATAGACAGATTAAGATCACGGATATTTCGGTCCAATCTTAAATTAAGATATCCTATCTATAGAACAAAGTCTCACCCACCGCATGTACCGATTGCGTATTTTATGACGATCGGTTCGGTAATTAAAGTGAAAATGTAACAAACATGCATTTCGAATATATAATACTGCCTACGTACGGGAAATTAAGACGGGATTAATATTAACAGATAATATTAAGGAGAATTGAATTATTATTTACGCTTTCACACTCATAGCCCCACACTAGAATTCGCTGTGTCGTGAGTGTCAAGCACAATACACAAAGTCAACAACACAAACACCCAGACCGAGAACAGAAATTTAAACTCATCATCCAAATTTCTGCCTTGCTGGGAACCCAGGACACTTCGAACGGCAGTCCGGCATGGTGACCATTGCGCCATACGGGTCGCCAAATTTTAGATTTCATAATTGGTTAGTATTATATAAGATCTTTAGCGGTGGCGGAACAAAAAATGGTGATCTTGGATCAAGGCTGATTGCTGACGAGTCTAGACTTAAACATTAGTATTCAAAGGCGCTAACACAGATTTATTTCAATCGTTAAAAAGAGACTCGAAACGCTTAGTGCTACTTTAAGGGTCTCAGACCCGCCGCTGTTGGAATATCAAATTGATTTTCGGCAATACATTACCAGAATAACTTGATATTTTCCGATTAAGATTGAAGATTACGATACATATTTTTGATAGATTCCTAGTCAAATAATATTGGTTATAGCTAAATCTATTTTTAGACAATAATATTGTAAGAAACAAAAACATCTGTGAATTTTATTGAATACACAACTGTCAATTCCGTCCAGCGTAACGTGTATATTTTTTTATTTCATTTTTTTTTTTAATATTGCAAATTTGTAAACATAGATAAGATACTTACTCCTACTGTGTAACTGCTCCGTTACGCCTATACCAATTAAACGCTTTTGATTGGAATTCGAATTATAATTCAATGTACGTTATTTTACCCTACTAAAATTGATTTGTTACCGATTTCAATTAAAAAATTGGGGCTTTCTTATTTATGATGCGTAATATAGCTGAGACTTTTAGCCACGTGCTAGGACAGGTCATAGTCCTCATCCTGTAGTCCGACTACAACACGCGCATACTAACTACGCCGCCTTAGAAGCTGAACTGAAAGGCCTTGAAATGGCGAGGATACGTGGCTTTGTCGTTTGAACGTGAGCATTTTTATAACTTAACCTTTGTAAGGGAACGGAACCGAATGAAACTAAGTGAAGCTTTTAATTTGTTTTAATATCGACACCTTCACGGACACGTAGACAATGCATTTTTATATTTTATTATTCGGGTTCAAAATTTAAGTGTTTTTTCACGAGCGTCGTTTATTATTTGTGTGTTGTGAGATAAATAGTTCTTCTACGCACATTTTTCAAATAAAAGCAATTTTCAAATTAAAAGGAAAAACGTTATCTAACATTTATTCTGACTCGATATATCTGTCTGTACTGATTAGTTGATGACTGATGAGTAGACACATGGATTCAGTAGCGAAATTTGCCCCCCCCCACCATATACTGTATGAGTGTACGGTGAGACATAAAAACAGTGAAAAGTCATAAACATGCTAATTTACCCAAGCACCACGGTCCTGGACATATTTGAGCATTTTTTATTCAAGAATTTTTTCTCCTAACATTTTCCGTACAAATTTTCGAAGATTACTGAGAGTAACTTTCGTATTGAACGTTGCTTCCCGCTGAAGTGATTTATATTCAATGAACACAACTCCATTGCGGTGGCGTGCCAAGTTGCGAAATTTTCGGGAAATTTTGGTGTTTATGCCTAGAACATTTGGAACAATAACAATAATAATATGGATTCTTATTATTTTGTTCCAGCCCTTTGTTTGTTATGTAGGGCTTCATTAAATTGTTTGTTACTGTTAATATTCACTCTTTCACGCAAAAACCACGAAACAGATTTAGATGAAACTTAAGACTAATGTAGCTCAATGTAATGCAGCATCAAAATCACATAGGCTACAATTTATAAAGATTTTGTGTAATATAATATAACATATGACGATAAATATTAAGTAAGTCGGATACAATTAAAACAGAGGGCATCGAAACGAATCGAAACAGAGAGAGGAGAGTAGTAAAATTAACAATAACAGGGTAGATAGATACCGGAGTACTGTTATCTAACAGATGTTTTGTGTTTGTGCTTGATGATTTGGCGTGAATGGTGTTTTTGTTGTTCTATCCCGTGAGTTTAGTATGTTACAGTGGCGACGAAGTATTTACGGACATATAAATAGTTGTTTTTATTCCACTTGGATGTAATACAGTCCGTCACCAAACTTTATGTGACAGACCAATTTCCACGCGAGCGAAGCCGCGGGCAAAAGCTAGTTTATTACATAATGGAACTAGACGCTGATCTCACCACCACATCAATTAATCAAGACCATTGACTTGGTTTGATTTTTTTTTATTATTGATGAGTATACTATATCTATACATATATATAATAACACTGTAAATGATTGCTGTCTGTGCATATCTAAGAGAAAGCCATCTATCATATCATATCTAGGGGTCTTTATTTAGAGAATAGAACCCAAAAAAATATTTTAAGAGTTTTTATCTGTTTATCGGTTTGTTTGATCCTATTTAAATGCGGTTTTCGCTAATGTATTGTTGAAAGTTAAACCTAACATTAACCTAACATGTGTTTGTTTCATAAAAATCGGTTCATAAATAAAAATGCTGTGGGATGGGGACAGGGAGATGGTACGAAGTGCGCCGGGTCAGCTAGTAATCTATAAATACATTTTATTTCAAATCCAAAGAACCACGGGGATGGTCTGGAAGAAGCTGTTTAGCGATAAGACCGCAATTTGTAAAAGTGTTCTCATATGTTTTTTTCTATAACATTTGGTGTACTTTTTTATGATTGTAACTATAACAAGTGGTTACTGATGCCCATAGAAATCTGTTATCAAACCGAACAGTTCTTTTTTAGGTCGGACAGATTTTCTTGCTTAGGTCGACCACAGATGCGACCCCTGAGGACTAAGTTGGAACGCCTCGGTTAAGTATGTCTCGTAAGTAGTTATACAGAGTAATAATAATAAAAAAAAATACATGACTGTTATTGGCAAATGCACCAGATTTTAAGTAACGTAGCCAAAGTAAAATACTTTGATGACGTCATATTTAATTCAAACGTTATAAATAATTTGGCTGCGGTGGGAGTAAAAATTGTTCACAGAGAAGAAAATTGGTAACCGGTTACGCTGCGTTTTCTTATACAGAAATTATATAAGTTACGTTACGTATGTAAAATGTTTCGATCTCTACGTAAACCGTTTGTTAGGGTTTACGTCTACAGTGCAATGGGAGCTCTATTTATGAATTGGGATGTTTGCGAAAAAATCAATGGAATGCATGATCTTCAGATCTTCAGATCTTCAGATCTTGATGTATCTTCAGTCTGCTCTATTTTTTGAACACGATTTACGATAGTTTACCTGGGAGCCGTCAAAATATAATTGTGTAATGTTATAATTGTTTTAATAAAGACTTGTAGTATACTACCATAGTACTTTACTGTACTGTACACTCTAGTAGTGTATTGTATATATATATATATGTGTGTATATGTATACTGTATTGTATATATCTCGACCTGAGAAGCATAAGGGCGGATTTGCGATTACAGTTTTCAAAAGACTTTCAGGAGAGAGAGCCAAAAGAAAATCCTTAAAATAAATTAAGAACGAATAGAGATAAACATGATTCTCGGTTAGAAAGAGAAAAGAAAAGTGAATTTGATGGAATAAAGGTATTGGACCTTTCGCTTCTCACGTCGAAATATATTATTCACGCTTATATACCTATAATACAACCGTCAGATGATTTTTCAGTTTTATTAACGTTTTATTTACCTTTAGATTTATTTAGATTATTCCTTAGAAACATGTGATAGTGATGGACGGTGAGAATGTTAATGTACATACGAGGAAAACTGATTAACAAATATTATTAAATATATATATATATATATATATATGTATGTATAAATATACATATTGTCTAAGAGTGTATTTTCAAGCGTACTGTGTTTCCTTAAATACCATTTTGGACCGGTTATATTTTATTATGTGTTACAGCATTTAAGAATTTCTCATTGTGAATTAATGAGTATTTAGCAGTATTCGTTATCTTCACTAACTAAGAAGGTAACTAGTAAGAACGAGCACTAGGAAACTAGTAAGTTGAATGCATAATTCTTTAGCAGTAATCTAGCGTGACAGTGTAGTTGCTAAAAATGCGTCCAGTATATTTAATGATGTATATAGTATCTAATATAATTATATAACATTAATGAATATAACACTTAATAATAATATTATTGGTACTATTAGTGGTACCGAATACCATATAATAGATATGATTAGCATCGCAAAGTAAATGCTAATGTTTTAATGTTATTTCAGTTAGATAAACAAAGTCCAACCAATTGTCCATGTATATAATTATGTCGTGATTGTTGATAAGTTTTAACTAACTAATTGTGAACCCTATTTATCTATAAAATACACATCATATTTGTAAGCGATAGATGATACGAAAAGCTCGCAAATATGAACAAAAATCGCTGATATATAAATAGAAGACAGGCTTTAAAATGACATAATGCCTAACCAATGTTCAAATTATGCATTTAACATACACTAAGCCCTTACAAACTCCACATAATATTATTTTATAATAATATTTTCAATTCACATCTAGAACACTAACCTTGATAAAATCACAAAATTCTCCGCACAAAGACAAAACAAGTTTCACAGCCTTCACACATTAACGTCCAATGAAATTGGAACAACGGAATTTAGTTTAATTCAAATCGATCGAAATGCAATTAAATCATAAATCAATTTCAAAAACGATACAGGTGGCTGCCCCACCTGTGCATACAATGACGGATAACTAATCAAGGAATGATATTAGATTCGGTACGTGTAGGATGAGATATTTGGCACTTCTCACGACACCTTATAAGCTAGAAAATATTCCTTCTATGCGTAACTTGTTCGAGAACATTTCCGCTTATTTTCTTCCAACAAGCGCAGTGGAAAAGATACTCTGAAATCATCTGAGAGGCCGAGGAATAATGGCTTGCTTAGCGCACATTTTTCCCGTGAAAAATCGCTGCTCATAATCTATCCATTACACACGTCCCGTATGGCACCATGGTCACCGTGCCAGACCGCCGTTCGAACGGTCCTGGATTCGATTCACAGCGGAAACGTGGATGACGAGTTTGAATAATTTTGCGTGTAATATGTGCTGTCTTTGTGTGTTGTCCATGGTCCCCACGACACAGGAACGAACGAACGAACCCTAGTGTGGGGCTACGAGTGTGAAAGTGTTAATTATTAATTGTTTTTTTTATTAATTAATAGTTTTCATCACCGCTAAGATATTCCTAAGTGTATCTAGTGTAAATACCTAAATATTTTTCGGTCACAACACATGATTCCCAAACGTCACTGCTTTTGGGAATATATTCATATATCATCGTAGTTTGTCTTAATAACTTATTAAATGGTAAAAATTCGATACAACGATTAGCAAAATACATAAACAGTATACAGAATATTAATTATGTCGTTTAAATAACATTTGTCTTCAACAACTGTTATTAAAAACCTCTTTGTAGTTCTATCTTAATAAATGCTTTTGAATTTCAATTAAACATCGCGCAGAGAAGCCGCACACAGAAACCTGATAAACTCAAAGATTTGAAAACAAAGAATGTATTTTTTCAATCAAATTACAAACTAATCAAGTAACTTGAGTTATTCGACTTATAGCAGTCATTTGGTCAGATATTTAACTCCATTAAAACTAACATACCAAATACAATATATATAAAAGCTATTTTAGATACTTTCAACTCATTGAATAAATATTATGATTTTAAAAACAGCACTAGATTATTTCTTTATTATTATAATATTCGGTCTTGGTCGAGGCATTATAATAGTCAAAAATGCTTAAATCGACACCAAATTTAATCATTTTGCTTAAAATTTTGATGTAGTTAACGCTTGCCGAATGAAATGCCTTTCAATACAAATTATGCGTTTTAAATCGACGCCTGATTACCTGCCGGGATCAGAACCTTCAAAGGAAAATCCATTAACCTATCATCTGTGCTCGAAGATTTATTTCTGTCATTAACTATGAGCTAATGACATAAATAAATCTTCATATAGGTTAGTAACAAACTGTAGCATAGAAGAAAATGTCTCTGAGTCAGACAAAGAGCAACGAAAAAAAAGTAACTAGTTACAGTAGTAGTGTGACCATGCTGTTATTATCTTGATAAATAAGTAAATTAATAGTTAAAAAAACCAAAAAACACGCTTTCCAGTCCCATTATCGGACCAGCTCAATCATGCCATAATAATCATATGTCCACGTCATCAGGAGGAATAGACAGAATATTGTATGACGAATGAAATGAGTCCAAACTCGATATGTTCACTAGTATCTCTAATCTATCTAATCTACATATAATTGCCAAGTTACATAATTATACAACAATTAGAAGTGCGTGTATTTCAGATTCTTAGATTTTATTACCTAGTTACAGGTCGTCCTAATAAGCTTGTTAAATATAAAATCCATAGCTGAATATGTATAGCTCAGATTCTTATTACACTACAGTAAGTCCAAGTATTGCCAATACTGAAGCTATTTTGAAGCTAAGATGGGATTCGAAAGTAACAAATTCTGTCATGTTTTCACTTCAGAGGCATCACCGCCAAAATCTATTTCTGCAGTAGGTATTCTATAGCCTGGTTCAGAATTGAGTGCCCAAAATGTAAATAAGGAAACGTCATTATCAAAATATTAAAAAATTAAAACGAGATAAAATATGTCAGGTATGCTAAGCCTCAAATTTTTTAATTTACTTTTCAAATTATATAATATTATATTATATTATAACGATAAACAGAGCCTTTAACAACTTAGCAACAAATATCCCTTGAAAACAAGGCAAAGGTTTGATTTCAACTACAAAACAAAACAAAACATCAGTATTCTTGTTGCTGTGTTCAGGTTTGAAGGGTGTGGTCAGGGAGATATACTTAACCGAGGCGTTCCAACTTAGTCCTCAGGGGTAGCAACGCATTTG
>DWNJ01001140.1:0-12686 GCA_018250275.1 Udranomia eurus
ACAAACATTCTATTTGAAATTGAATTTTCCTATAAATTCTTACAAACTACTTGTATGCGGAAATAAGTAGACAGAATGTACATATATATGGGTACATAGTATAAGCACATACAACAAGCTGGTATACTTATACAATTTTCTTTTAAATAATGACTGACGAAACCCAGCTTTAAATCGGTGAAAATATATATAGTAACTGTCTGCCAAGTTTGTCTAACTTCGCAGACGCGAGTGAGAGTTCTGTGACTATAAAATAATATTTTATGAGAGTGTTAAATAAAAACAACATATAAAATATAATCGGAACAGGTTTAAATAGCTCTTTGTCTCCAGAAACATAAACAAGTTATTTACCAATAGATGATCGAACCGATAGACGTTGTTAGCTGCCCTCTTCGGTAATCTAGCTTTATATACTTGACCTTTATAAAAGTACAACAACGAACAATGTTACTCAATCTTAACTCAATTTTACTTTTAAACCTGGTCCCTAAACATGACCAGTATTAAAAGAACCTGACTGAAACATTCCTTACTATTTTGCATACCAATGGCGGACTAAATAACTCGCGGTATTGATGCTAAAATACTTCAAACGCGGTCACGGCCCTTTGAACCCGCTTACAAAATCCAAGGGGTAAAGCCAACATTCGGCAATGTCCCGTGTAGGTGCCTTCTACTCGGGGTAAGTACTTTGAGTATGAAAAAGAATTGGAAATTGGTTATACTCGTAGATTATTTTTAGAACCCGAACCGACCCAAAACAGTACGGTTGTTCTAAATCATGTCGACCCAGTTAGCTAAGCTTAAGTTTCTCTGCTTACACCTGGAGATGACTTCCACCACTACTACTTGAAGGCCGCATCGTAACTATTTTCTTACGGCGTATTCAAAGCAAATTTTAATGTATTATGAGACGTTTTATATTTTGTGAATTCTGCCTCAGTCAAGTTTTATTCAAAATTGTTATTAGCGTCATGTTAATATAGAATCATGTATTACATTGTACATTACGATATCGGGTATGTACTGAGAAATAAAAAGAATCGTTTCAAATTCAGAATTTTTATGAGCGGACGAAACCGCGGTCGTGAAGCTAGTTCGTAGATACTAAGCAAATAGGCAGCAGTTTAATATAATTTTACGAGGGCAGTAAAAGGGGACTTAATAACCTTCTAGGTCGTTCGACTCGCTACGAGTAGAAATATCCTAAAAGGATTTTGTACTATGCCTACAGAGAGATCTTTCAGAGGCCGCTGATTAACAAAGAACGATGCCTTTTCGATGCCATTAATAAGACCTAGATTCCTATAAAATTCCCATAAATGTAATGAAATCGATATTATTTGAGTTAGTTTCTTTTTTTACAAACAGTAGCGTCACATTCGCTAGTCGCCTCTTGTAGGTAGGTACTGTAAGTATAGTGATACCTACTCGCGAAACATTTAGTGATAAAAATAACTTGTACAGAAACCATTAAGGGTTTGTTAACAATTCCACAGAGAATAATAATTTATACTGCACATTAGCAAACGAGAACCAATCAGTTAGATTGTTTAATATTCAATGTATCCATTTAGCGAATAATTGACAATCCAATTAGCTTAAAGACTGGCTGACCAAAGGTTAGCTTATATGCTCATATATGGCCACTAAATACTTAATCCACAATATTCTGTAGGTGTAATGAACATTTCATTGTTTAATTCTGGAGGCAACCACCATCACACATATTTAAATTCAATATTGGTCACTTAAACGAAACAGTTGCCAAGAAGCCTTTCAGGAGCCGTTATTCGATATTTCTTTCCGGAGGTTCTCTCTATTTTTAGAAGCAAGGGAAAAACTTAAATTTAATAAAGTTCTAATCAATTAAATAGCTATCTGATAAAGTTTATAGACGGTTCTTTCTTCGAACTTTACTTTAATACAAATCATGAAATTGTTTGATAACATCAATCGAAGACATTAACTTACGGTCAGAGGCTTCACTGCTGAAAACTAAGCTCAGTTAACCGACGTCCACGCAAAAACTGGGAACATTAATTACGCCACTTTTGTTTTGGGAAATAAAACATTCGCTGAAACAACGGTCCATTGCTGCATTTTGTTTTCAATTATAATAAATGCGTCACCACAACCTACCATCCTAGAGGTGGATGAACATCAGCATAATGTCGTTCGCAAATGAATTGAAGTTTAAACATTGTCGTTTGTTTCCAGGTGTCATGGATCCGTCACCGCGACCTGCACATCCTGACAGTGGCCGGTTACACGTACACGTCGGACCAGCGGTTCCAGGCCACGCACTCGCCGCAGACCGACGACTGGACGCTCCAGATCAAGTGGGCGCAGCAGCGCGACGCTGGCGTCTACGAGTGCCAGGTCTCCACGCAGCCCGTGCGCTCCTTCTTCGTAACGCTGCACGTTGTCGGTAAGTAGATGTGTTGCTTACTGTACTATAGTTTGGTATAATTAAGTGTGGGCCCCCTTTTAATAACGATTTTCGAATATCGGCGATTTACGATACGATGCAAAATTTACCTTTATTAATCCCGCGATAATATTCCTGATTAAAATAACCTATAAAACGCTTTGATAGTATAATGAATTCAAGGTAAGCAGAAACTGATACTCATGATCATAGTTTGTTCATATTTAACTTAGTAAAAACAATATTTCGCAATAAAGCCCATAATTTCGCTTTGATCTAAAGGCTTTATGAATATATTAGCATAATCGGAATACGCCTCAGCATAATTATCAATATCCCGCGGCTACGTAAAAGTAACATCAATTTATGCAAATTAATATAACATTGTTCGCATGAAAATGAGCAATTAGGAGAATGGGAACTAGCCTGAATTTTGCCAAATTTTCCCTATTTTCATTTTAAAAGTTGTGTAACCTACATTCATAAACCAGAATAATCCTGGAGGCTTTCTGTGTTCGATAACAAGCTATGGGAATAGCGCGAGAATGTTTATACTTGGCTTTATGTTAAAACCTATTATCTCGGAGAGTGAGAATCTTTATTCTTTATGACATTAATGTACATGCAAGCAAAATTTAGAATCTGTCGGAAAAAATAAAAATAATTGATAGTCCACGTACTATCCTCGGCAATTCGCAACGGAAATAATCCTAATAATGAAACAAACGAATTCTTCATCATTTCGTATATATATTATTATTTAAACAACAATTATTTTAACATTAATTCCCTCCTCTGTGATGTGTCATCACTGTTATATTTTATTCAAACAAGCAGTATTCTAACACTGATCTTTTGTTTCAAACAATATAACAAAATCAACCGGGACTCCTTCGCGATTGCGCGAGTATGTTCATTCTACTGTTGTAATACCGTGATGACTTTTCAATGAAACAATAATAAACGCGTAGCATTGTATCGCGCCGCGTCCCCGTCCGCTACAAACGGACGGCCATTGTCGTGGTGCAGTTTAACATATTTATCGCATCGGACGCGCGCGGAATTAATCGCGCGGAGCGGACGCGCCGATTTGTTGTAAGCCGTCACCGATTGTGTGAGGCTAAATAAACGGATTCGCATGCGACAGATTGCCCGATATTCGATTAAAATGCACCGCTTTGTGTACTGCATATGTGTTCCTTTTTTTATTCTTGTGTCAGTCAAAGTATTCGGTGCCCAACTTGCGCCATAATTTTAAGCACCAATTTCCCCGTTTACAAAACAGCTTTACATTTATGATTGTGGCATTTCGTTACGTTTAAATTAAAAGCACCCGTATATGTAACAAATAATGCGAAACTTTTTGTGATGTTGAAAAATCTGTAAGCAGCGCGGAGTAGCGCCTGCTTCTTGGCTAGGTTTAAATGATATAACAAAAGTATCTCTACGGAGGAAATTGATATCTAAATTTATTTTAGACTAATGGAGCATTACAAGCTTTCACGTAGTAGAATGATTTTCTCATAATTCCGGGTGCGAGCTCGCAGCAGCGGGCAGGGGTCAGCTGGCGCGCCGCCAGCGCCCTAATGTCTTGTGCGGAAGGGGGTCAATAACGTTTCTCTTATTGAATGCCACTCGAAACGGAACAATCCGCGTGAAATGCACAAGTTAGGGAAATTGGAAATTCAGGTGACGTAAACACTTTTGCACTGGAAGGAACTTGTAAAAGCTGTTTCTAGTTCTTGTGGTGTAATGTTCAGTGTAGCACTTGGTTTTCATCTGACGTTCGACACCATTTACGAGTTTACTGCAGTAGATAAGCATAGTAGTAGATAAAAGTTATAATGATTTTATCTTCAATATTTCCTTAGATTTACGTTTGTATTTGCATGTCAGAAGAAGATAAGTTATACATGTATGAAGTTGTACACCCCCAAAACAAAATCCCTAAAGATGTGCCCTTTCTAAAAGATCACGTGTAAATCTTCGCATAATTGACGTCTCGTTGTGCTTCCCACAGATTGCGACGAGATCTACCAGAGGATGTTCTCGGACGGAGGTCTGTTTGAGTGTGTTTCCCGAGTGTTATATTTTTGAATGTGTGTGAAACACTAACATTGCCGAAGTAAAGACAAACGTTTTAAATCGATTTAAAACTTTTGTTCTTCTTCTGATATCAAACGGGGTAAAAGAATACAAGACTGTCCTAAATTTTGAAAATGTTAACATGATTCTATTACAATAAACAAAGTCCAAAGGATCTAGTAAATTGGGTGCCATAGCTAGAGAAACGAATTTAAAAAGTGTATTCAGAGGGAATGCCGCTTGTATCGTAATTTTTCTTCTATCTGGACAATTTAAATTTATTCAGGCAAAAAGTACTCGTAAAGTAACGCTTTTTTCAATTCTGAATCCACTTAATTTATTTGTGTATTTAACGAAAACAAACGGACAGTATAATAATTGGCGTTAACGTCATCAATCGATTTGGACATTTTGTATGTACCTGGAGCATTACTCGCGCGCGCACTCTGCGCCGTAACAGCGTTGTTTGTCTTCATTAACAGAACGAGTGATGTAAAACTTGCTGATTTATTTCTGATTATTTCGGATGCTTTTAACTTTTTTGAGTGATTTTTTACTAACGACAAAACTAACGATACCCCATGATGACAAAAGGGTAAGAAAGAGATTATCATCAGCCACACAAAACAGTTTCTTTAAAGTACATTTACATAAGTAACACGTTGTTTTACAATTCATGATGTGGAATAAGAAAAGATGCCAAAGAACATAAACGTGATCCATATGATTTATGAAGTTTACTTATAATTTATATATTACTAGCTGTTATCCGCGGCTTTGCCCGCATTAGTTTTTACCGACTTACTTGACACTTATCGTGTCTATCGTGTGTATCTTACGTGTATTTTGGCCAATTTACACAATGTTGTTAAATTATTGCTATCGTGTATATCTAGATAATGTGTAATCAGATACATCACATATCAAGTTTCATCTAAATCCATTTGGTAGTTTTGCGTGAAAGAGTAACACACTTCTTTACAAACTTCCGCATATACACTATAGTGTGGTGTATACGGGAACGGGCACTATGTGGGTATACCCACATAGTGCCCGTTCCCGTGTTCTCAAAATATCTTTGTACAAAATTTCATCTAAATCCGTTCTAATCTGAGTCATTAAAGACAGACAGACAGAGTTATTTTGGCATTTATAATATATGTAGGTATTAACATTAAATATTAGGTATCTTGTCGAAAGAGTGGTTTATAAAAATTTTAATTGCGAATATTGCACTTCATGTAACGACATCCGACACTGAAATAATGCGGGCTTTTATGAATAATAATTAATTGATAGCTTGCGTGAAGGCGATGTAGCTCGATAGCATGTTCCTGCCAAGCTCTACCGTCAGTTCCTTACTTTATAGACTTTAGAAAAAAGCTTTTTTTTATGGTTTATATGGCTTTTGCTTTATGGTTATTTTAACTGTGACGTAGAAAACGTGCATGCAGTCCACTTAACCATCAAAGTGGTCACTGCCGCCCATGGACCGTCGTCCACCATCATCAGGCCAAGTTAGGATCGAAGTTCTTCATTTAGTCGACCACATATGCGTTGCTACTCCTGAGAACTAAGTTTGAACGCCTCAGCACAAGAACAGCAACAGGAACACGGCTGTCATAGGACAGAAATAGGTGTGGAAAAAAAAGTTCCTCACCAGCTCTTCATTACAATAATACTCTTACTTACGTTCAGTGCATGAGAGAATGTTCATATTGTATCTTGCCTTAAATACTTCGCATATCTAACAGTTAATATCTATCGTATACGAGTATAAGACACATGCAGAATAATAAAGTATAACAAAAGGAAACCTTATCACTGATAATTTTCTGCCAAGTCAAACAATCATAAACATAATTGGGAATTTAATTTAATATATTCCGCGCAGACCTCTTAAAAAACGGGGCAATGAGCTTAAACCTTTTATAGTTTTTCCGAACTCCGGTGACCGGATCGAGATAGCGCACGTAGCTCGCGGGATTCATTAAAACTTGATGCTTGTTGTTTAAACGTTGCCTTTGGAAACTATGAGAAAATATCTAGTTCCTGGCAGTTTGTGTAAACTATCTATTGATTAGGTAAATTACACCGGACTTCCCGTTCTTTTGTTATGAAACATCTTGAACAAAGTAACGATGGACTTTGTAATGTTTCTTCAGCGACTCTCAAGAATTTAGTCTGTTTAAATAGAGCATTCGTCTCTTATTTAGGTACCGCCGCCAGTTGTACCTCATATCTTGTTCACTATTACTATACGTGGAAGATAATTGGATTGATCTGAGGCTCAGCAAGTAATTTGAAAGATATTATTGTAACAATATTAATTCAAGGTCTCCTATCACTAGTCATGGGGCCCTTTGCTCCAGAGTTTATAACAGAGAAAGTTACCCTAACCTAATTTAAGTTCTTTTCAATTAGTAATAAAACTGAGGATCTTTTACTATCTGTGCATCTTACTGTTCGTGATATTCTTTGTCATTATTTAACTAACGAACAGGCTTGTGAGCCACTAGTGTGTAGACATATAGACCCAACGCATCGTCGACCACGACAGAAAGTTCTTGATGCATCTTTTTGAAGAATAACGTGGCTTAACGCTCCAGAAGTTCTTTCGAACGAAAAACATTCTAGTCGTACACGCGCGTGTCAATCCCGTCATACTAATTAGCTCGACCTGACCTCATTTGTTTGCATCGTGGATAAGAATACACACTTCACCTTGTCAAAGAGACGAGTTATCCATCGCAAAAGATGATAGCAAACTATAACAACGTACCCAATCAATTGTAGACCGATAGCACAATAGCATGTTTACTCAGTAGTAACACGTGCTAGTTTATTATTCGCAGAACGTGATTGTAAACGAGCTTATTCTACTAGACACGCGTCGTGAATGCCTCGTGAAAGCCCATTCCTAACGAATTCTAGTCGACGAACGCAGCCGTAAAAAGTTAATCAAGTAACGTAACAGAATGAACACGGCTGCCCGAGGGGGGGTGGGGGGGGGGGGGCACGCACCATTTACTCGTCTTCCAAGAAACAGGCTTTGCCGCTGTCACCGCCATTGTTAATGTGCCGTCATTTATTCCCACCGAACACAATTATCGTGTATTCCATTCATAATATTAAATTGTATCCAAGCCCATTGTGCACGACAATTTACAATATTGTTGAAGACGTCGCGTCGCAGCAACATCTTCATTTATTGACATACTACTTATACAATAAAAGTATTAAATGAGCCGCAATCCTTTCTCCAAACATCTCACGGTTTTGAGAAATTTGTCAATTCAGGAAGCAACTTCACACAAACAACACGATAGTTAAACCAATGTATATAAGTACCTTCATCTAATACTCTCGTTCCAAAGCGGATACGTGAACACGGTTACAATATGATTTCAATGTCTCACAAAGTGACTATAAATCTCCTAAAGATAGTAAAGTTGACGTTTAAGATCGGAATCGAATCCCGACAAACGTGCACGCGCGACTGCCAGAAGGCATAAAACCTCCATATATCAGGGGCTCAGTGCAGCGCGACAGCCAATACTCGGACAGGCAGCCGGCGAGACAACGGACCAGATATCCTGTTTATATTTTGACTTAGTCTCATACTCTTACATTCCATGTCTTGGGTACAGAAGAATCTTTTACTTATCATGCTGTACGTGATTATTGTATTGTACAATGCATTTGAATTAATATTATGGTGTTTTTATGGTTGTCTATATAAATATTTTATAACAAAGTACACACGAACAAAATAACGTGCTTTATGAAGCCATAAACCAAAATATTATTTATCTTGTTTATTTTATGTAAAATAACAGTAAATGCAATTCCATCGTAGCCTTATCTAACATCTTGTAATCAAGCTCAATATAAAACAAAGCATAAATGAAAAATAAATAATTGATAAGTTCACTTCCTTACGACTCTTTAAGTTATAAAATATTACAGCAGAATTCGCTTCCGTATTGGCAAGTTGGTCGACGAAACTAAGTCACCAGATTACTTAAATGTTCCTCCGAAGCTTCCGTAAGCTTCTTACGATACGTCATACCTTTTACATTAAGGCTTTAGCGGAAAGGCGGTGTCAGCGCATCGCCTGTTACGTAGATGGTGGAACGCGGACTCCGAGTATAATAAACAAGGAAAAATTTAACCTCCATTCTACTCAACAAAATAACATTCAAAAAAATAACAAGATGATTGTAATAAAAATAACAATTGTGAATTAAATAATTAATAAGGTTTGTATTTATTAATTCATTTTTTGTTAATAGACCATGGTTCACGTTTGAATAATCATTGAAACCCTCGTGTTCTATGTCCACCCCAAATCACACAACTATCTTATCGTGATATGAATAAATAATAATCTATTAGTTCCCGAGATTACTTCTGGCGTAAGTCGCAAAACCTAAGTCTTATACTTGTCGCAGAGGTCTTTCTCTGAGACTTAGAGGGTTAGACTTTGCCACCTAATACTATAAGTATTCGAGGTGGCAAAGTCTAACCCTCTATAGTAACGTAATCAGAAGTTAGGGATCAATAAGTGAGACGTAACCGTTATTCACACCTGTATTTTTAACCGACGAGAAAAACGGAGGAGGTACTCAATTCGACACGCATATATTTTTTTATGTTAGACCACGCATAACTTTTGATAATTTTATTGGATAGGGTAATTTTAATGGATAGGGTAGGTCCCATAAAACCATTTATGGGACCTACGAAGTATACCTTTGAACAAAAATTCTAACCCTAAGGGTAGAAATATAGGAGATGATTGTGTATTCGCTTACTGATTTCACTGAGTAATGAGATACCTTTCATACCCTGTAGTTGGCCTCATATTAATAAATAAAAAAATATTAATAAATAAAAAAAAACAGCCCTAGGGTATATAGGAGATGATTGATTGTTCATTCATTGATTTTAATACTGAGTTGTGCCTTATAGACGGTTGCGAAGACGTCATTTGATCTACAAATAGGAACATTGGTTTAATACTGCAGCGTTTGGTTTAATACAAAATGTAGTAAAACGCAGTACAATAATTGCATATATTCACCATAAAGGTCTATCTTAAAATACTCGTACACAACACAAGGACAAATTAGGCAAGGTTACAAAGACGATTATAAGTCATACCTACATGCGAAGTGGTTTTTGCTGCGTCGGACCGATTGTCACACACAGCGCATAATCGCAGGTTGTATGTGGTGCGTTCCGCGAAGGCCTGTAATTAGGTAGCTCGGCGATGATCGATCGGATTAATATTAATGCCGTCCCCCATACATTAGGGTAATAGTGGTGCTTAATCAATGGATGGGATAATGGTGCGATGATGTATGAGAGTCATTGGGCGGCATTCGTCTTTGATATTTGGACGGATTATGTGAATTACTAAATATTTGGTATGACACACAATTCAAAATGTTTAGATTTTAGATTGATGTATCGTTTTATGATCAATCCGTTGCTATCCAATAGTGGAATTCACCATAGTAATCGTCTATCACGATTATTTGGATGATAATATAATCTCTAAGTAAGCAAAAGTGGAGTTATAAACTCAATAATTACTCATGATTTTCATCCAAACACAGACACTTGAAGAATGTGTCCACGATTCTTAATCATTGAGCGATCGCTGGTTTCAATATATTACAAATCTATTATTTATTTTATCTTCCCAAATCCCTAATTGGTCTCATGGTAAAACAATCCCACATTACACTACCCTCAGCGAAGATTTGTTCCTGGTTATAAATATCCTGACCGATAGCCTTTAATTATCGAGCTTGGCTAATCGCTGCCCTGGTGATTAATTAGATCAATATTAATGACCTCCCGCGCATTACACACATACCACACTCTGCGTTTAATGAATAGACATCCATTCCACTAGATAACGGTTCTATATATGTCTGTAAATAAAAATATAGGATAGAAATGAGGTATTCGGTTATCGTGTTAATTATATTTTACAAAAGTATTCATGTAAGGGACGCAACGTTTTTTATGATACGCAGCAGAGTAGTAGCAGGACAAGAACTGGCTTTACCACACCATGCTGTTGCGATGTGTATTCTTAGACAAATTTGAATCTATTTTCTCACACGGCTTAGCAGCCCAGCATTCCAGCGTTAAGATGTTTTTATCCCTGTTAAAATATACAGCAAAAGTCATGAAATAAAGTAATAAAATTCTATACTAACGTCATTGGTTCAACATATGAAAACCACGCTTCTCGTTAAAGATGATTCCCCGCGCACAATGGCTTTCATAACCTCTCCGCACAAAACACGCGACACGTAGTAACAATCACACAGTTCTCACAAAGATCCTGCCTTTCACACGCGTAACCTAAAACCCAGGCCTTAGCAACAGGAACTCGACCTCATTCTCTACATCACTGAATAAGTTAGCTGTCTTAACACTAGCGAAAAAAATGCAGGCGATATCGAAAATCCTCAGAGTATCTTGTAGAGAGTTAGTTAGAGCGATAATATCCGCAATATCTGATAGCTATAACAGATAGCTTGATAGCTAAATTTGTAGCGATTCTAAGAAATGTATAACATATCATATCGGTCCCAATATCTCTAGCAGGAAACCACAATCATTTCTGTGACATGTGTAGAGTGAGGAGTCTCTCTTAGTCGTGAGAAGAAACTGAGTATTTACCTTGATGCACCTCACCTCAACCTCGTTGAGCTCGTTACCAACCGGTGTAGACGTTCATGAGTTGGTAGCTTGTAATCGCACATTAGTTGTGATAAAAAAAAATAACAAATATCATGTGATTCCGAGATTGATTTCAATATTGATATAACCAGTTTTCCAATTTGGTCAAACTAAAAAAAAACTTCACGTATATATTTTCATAGGATAAAGATTATTTTTGGCTTCCCATGGATTTCAGTATAGAATAAAATTCGCGGATTTATTACATAGCGAGACAAAAGGTGAAACCCGTGGCTTACGTTCAAAATGTACAGGACGCCTCTTTTATTCTTTTTACGCGTTATTAAATATTCCTCCGAGGATGAATAACTGTGAATATTTGCGCGGGCTCTGACGGGCGCGTGATGGATACGTGACGCGCTCGGCGCGTTCACGGCTCGCTGCCTACGTTCAACACCTACAATTGTTAAACGTACAAGCATATCCACACATATCGATTCTAATCCAGTGCTGACCCTTTGGACTCTGCTCTATGCAAAAAAATGAGAAGGATACAGGAATCTAATTATATATCCCCACAGTAGCACATAGTAGTGAAGTCTAGTGTTTTTGGATGATACTTCGTCCTGAGCGATATCTCTTCCTGAGTTATTTTATTTATTTAAATTCTAGTAAAAGTCTAACACAACAGCGCCTTACTTTAAACCTTGTTTTAACATATATATACATGATTAACCGGTACGCTGTTGTAACTTAATGGCGTCGGCAAATATCCGAGATTTTGAAGGACTCAGTAAATATCACCCTGGGTATTATAAATGTTAAGTCACGCTGTAATCCTGTCAAAAACATCAAGTGCAAAGTATGCCAAACTCTGTCTAAGGATAAACTTTAAGAGTCTAAAATTTACCTCTGTAAACTCGGAATTTTGGTCCTTAATATCAAAGGTAAGGAGTTTCTTATATTCCTACAGCAATATTTATTATTTATAGGTTTTAATTTCGTTACTTGTGATTGTGTTATACACCCAATTGAACTTTAATCTTCACAATATTTTAGTAAAGACTTGTCACTGTCCCACATGACAATACATACAGATCCATTAAGTATAACTATATATGAAATAAACTGGCATGTAAACTCGGAGAGACATCTCACCCCAGTTAAAAATAACATAATACATATACGAGATATATTACTGGGACAGGTCCATTAACTAGATAATTTTCCATAATTGAGCAACATATAAAATTAATACAGCACATTATTCTTTTGTTTATGATCCTTGTAAGACAAAACAAGAGATTATGACAAAACACTACAGCTGTTGACTACACTAGGTTTCCCATTAATCTTTTAAGATTCAGTTCACATCTTATGCGATGAGAGTTGGGGATCATAAAAATAAAATAGCACCTTTTCATACGAGATCGCGATTAATTTTATTCGTGTAAATAAAAAG
>DWNJ01001141.1:0-12686 GCA_018250275.1 Udranomia eurus
GTTGAAATGCCTCGCTACAGTATGTCTCCCTTACCACAATCTTCCGTGGTAACCTCCGTCACACCTATTTCTGCCTCATAACAGCAGTGTTCCTGCTGCTAGGGTGTGATCAGGGAAACACCATCGGTTCCACGTAGAGATTGCCTTTTAGACGATTGGTCTAAATGTGAGCTCGTCGTTATAAATCTGTACAGCCACAATGTACAAGGCGTGATTCGTTCGCTAGTTAATAATATTTTACATAAAATTAGATTAAGTATACATTTAAACTAAATCCTACAAGTTAAAACTAAAGCTAACCCTACAAAATATTTGCTCAACTATGTATTATTAAAACACATAACTCTAATTCATTCAATTCAAGAAAAACTCATTACAACTCATCTCTTAAAATTCAATCAAATATTCCTCTCGTTTTTATAACTTTTTCAGCGGCCAATTACACAGGATTGTCGGTCTTGTTACATTGAAATAAGGTCTATATCTATGTTACTGACTTCTTCCCGAGCCTAGTGATAGGTAACAATGGTCATGCAATAATGGACGTGGCGCGTGCCGAAGCACAAAAGATAATAAAGGTCGAAGCAGCTGGCGTGGGCGCACACGCACACGCAGCCATTGAAGAATTATAACGGAAAAAATCGAAATCGTAATTTTTTCTACATCATACGAACAGGAAATATAAACAAACGCTGATATTTTACTAGTGAAAGTGGCGGGAATTAATAATTTTAATTGTCCTCCAACCTTGAGGTTTTTAGTTATAGATTTTAAATAAATAATTAGCAGGCTTAAAGCTCATGACAGTTAAAGTTAATTGTGATAGTGTTGTAATAATATGAATACCGGACTCATTATCAAATAAATGTTTACGTTATAATTTTAATGTTTACATCACGATGTATTTATTACACGGGTAAATGGGGTTGTAGATGCACTATCTGAACCTTGAGAGACTCATGAAGCCATTGAGTACCGGCCTTTAAAACACGTTTTAATATTCCTAGATCATATATATTAATAAACGTCTTTCATATTAATTGGTATGATGTAGATATGTAACTACTAAATATTAAAGTTACAACCATGACATTTGCTGAGCATATAACAAGTTTACCGCTAGCTATTATAAAACGGGACGCTTCCCCGTCCTGCCCTTTGAAAAGCCATGTGTGCAATAATAATGTAAGTACCTACCCCTGTTGATCCCCCCGCGGGCCACCCCAGGTGCGATCGCACGGCACGCGCCATTCCCGCGGCGGCCGGCGCTCAGACGCCACCTAAACATTCGGATATCCTTCCACCGGTAAACAGTTACTTTCGAACTAGCTACGTGACCTCATCGACTTAGCCATCCGCGGCTAATGCAACACAAACAGTCGTAACATGTAAAATCGGCGAATCACCTCACCAAAATGAGTTCCATCGGCGTTGTAGTGTTCCGCAACTCACCGCTCGGCAAGTCGCAGGTGCTGCAGGAGTCCGTGAATAATTCCGTGAACATAACGAACAACGACGCGAACCAAAGTGTTAGACGTGAAATTATTATAGTGAGAAAAAAACAAAAGGCCCAATCGCCCCCGAACACTGTGTCAGTGACTTCACTAGTGCGTGCTGCCGAGCCCAACAAGTCTAGTGTGTTAGCGAAACGACCCCGGCTCCAAGAGAATATCCCCGAAGATGTCCAGCGTTCGCCTACACCGATAGCGGTTGCGAGGCGAAATGCGCGCGAAAGAAACAGAGTTCGACAAGTCAACGACGGCTTCGCTGCATTACGCCGCCACATACCCGACGAGGTAGCGGCTGCTTTCGAAAATGCTAATTCAAACAGGGGTCCTAATAAAAAACTGAGTAAAGTCGAAACATTGCGTATGGCCGTCGAGTACATAAGAAACTTAGAAAGTTTGTTAAATATTGGCCATGGTGACAAGGAGAATTTGTCGCGACCGTCAATGGAGTCATTCCCGTCACCAGCGTCGTCGTCACCTAGAGACAACAGTCAAGAGAGAAGTTACTTTTCACTGAATTCACCGGCTCTTGACGAGGAAGATGTAGATGAAGATGACTTGGACGGTTCTTTGAATCAACTTCGCTCCCATCATTATGTGGATCTACCAACTTCTGAAACGTTCCAATTGATGTCTACGCCTCATCTATACGAAGAAGAAGATGGGGTCCAACCCTTGACGCCGTCATCGGATTTATTGTGTCAAGATGAAGTGAATTCGCACATTCTGGATGGCCATTTCCCGTTTCCTAATTCAGCCGAACAATTTACTGTTATACCGGAACAAAGTTATTGTAACGAAGCAGATATGACTATGAACGATAATGATTTCGAAGTAAAATATGCAGCGTCGTTAGACGAGATGCACCAAAGTTTCGATAATAATACAGTGTTGCCTTTGAATGTGATTAATTCCGATATGATTCTTCACGACCAATTCAAGTTCAAGCAAGAGAATAATATAATGTCAGTTAAAAATGCACAATACGAGGATATTGAGCTGAAGAAAGAACTTCCAGACATTCAAGTGACGCCAGAAGATAGAGAGCAGTTTGAGGAGACTTTGAAATGGTGGCAAGAAAAAACAAGACAATCCCGTCCATTGCTTAAGAAAATCAATTAACGATTGTATAACTTTTACGTAGATAAATTCAGTTCTGAGATATTTATTCCGTTATGAACAATACGAGGTTGTGTATACACGAGTAGTAAACATACAGCTGTCAGTACCAAAGTCTGTGTGGTGTGTAGACGCAAGGTGTGTTGTAACGGTCATTTGATATAAAAGCCTATGCATTCGCAGTTCGCAGACCTTTACATCTAATTTAGAATAATGTTTATAGTTATTGCCGTACTCACGTCATAAAAAAATAATTTTACTTACTTTTTTTACGATTCGCGGTTTTGTTTTAAACCTTGAGTACTAATTAAATTAAATAAATAATTAAATTGTATAAGTGGAGTAGTATAACTTATTAATTTAAATATTAGTTAAACGTTAAAATGTACATAATGCAACTAGGGCACCTAATTATTAGGATATAAATTACTAAAATATGACGTGCCTTCTAAAAATTTGTGATGTTAGATTTAATTAACTATATGTCAATAAATGATTATATTAAGAATACCAGCGAACTTTTATTTAATAATATGGGTATTATAAACTTAGCTCTATAATCCTAAATCTGACATTTTATCGTCCTACTCTCGCCATTAAAAACACTCAGTTACTCACCCCGTTTAAACTAAACCCCTATGCTAATTACGTCAAATTATTTTACTTTCAACGACCTAATTAATTTTTTTAACCCCGCTAAGGCCAGTTGTACCAAACACATAAACGGAGATTAATCTATGTGTATTGTAACTGATCGTCTCGTTGTATTTTTCTTGTAATAAATTTAAAAGCAAATACAATATTACAAAATCAAAACAAATACAAAAACATATTATATTATCCAGATATTATTTTAAAAGATATGAAGAGGGAATGAACTTAGATAACGTTGCATTTTAACCTCAAATTAAGGCAAAAGTTATCATTATAACTCTAAAATAAAAATATAAATCAAAATTTATTTTAAATACTACTTCTTTCTCAGAAAGGAGGAGCAAATATAACGGTACAGCGAGAACACACATCAATATTAATCAGAGTTTAACTGTTGGTCAAACCGGGCCTCAAGTTGGGCCGTTAACGGTAACGCGGGATCTCTATTATGATTGTAATTCGCCGCCTTTACCGACCAAACTCGAGTTCCGAGGGCGCGGGACAATCGGGGGTGACTACAGATTTGGGGATCCAATTCCTGATCTCAATAGAATGCTGATGGCAAGAATCTCACGATCTATTCCCTTGATCTTGATCCTGAATACCGCTTTCTATTCTATCTTTAGTCTTCAAATTGATATATTCTGATTGCAGCTTTATTCCGGTAATTAGATTTATAGAAAAAGTTAAGGCTAGGAAGCAATAACAAATGAAATATGACATAACTCTATTTTACTACACCCTAGAGAGTTCGAATACAATTTTCTGCTTGCAAAACCTCTGGAATTTGAAGCATCAAATGCTTTTGCAAGGCCGAGGAATCCAAATGTTATGTCGAAGTTTGAAAATATTGTTGCAGCGTCGTTCCGCCAGCGTTTCCGGGTGCGCTGAGAATTTTAATTTGATTTTTTTTCTCCATTTTAATATTCCCATATTTTATGGGGATAACGCTGCACGCTATTTTGGCTTCTATTTAAATATTTTCCGCTCCATTCGTCAGGCGCTGTTCGCTGCGATTAGTGTTTAGACACACGTGAGCAAGCAAGGCGATGCATCTGATAGGAGGTTTATAAAAAAATCATTAATATTTTCATCGTGATAGATCGGTAACAAATATTATTCATAGTTTAATGTCTAAGAAAAGAAATAAGTTTAAATGATAAACGTTTATGTTCAAAAATACTCAAGCAATAGCCTTAGCTTAAATCTTGTCTTTAGTGCTAGGTGACATGTTTCTCCTTTTACTACTACAAGCAAAGAACAAGACTAGTATATAAATTTGAGAGAGTTAGCTTTATGAAATCAAATTTTACAAGTTAAATAACTTGTAAAATTCGGAGAATAGAATTATAACTTATTCTAACATTTTGATTTCAGTTAAGAAAGGATGATATTTTAAATATTTTACAACCATCGAAACACGTAGGTATTTCTGTCTTATAACACAGATAACAGCAGTATTCTAGCTCCTGTATTCTGATCTGAAGGGTGTGGGTCTCTCTGACCGCAAGACCGACCGAGGCTTTCCAACTTAGTCCCTCACCATCAGGTGCATGTTCATTTGCTACCTAATAGTAATATTTTTTTTATAAAAGGATCATGATTAAATCATTGAATTAATTATTTAATATATTTGCTGGACGACCGTAACTTTCGTTAGTAATCACATTCGATCCTTCTATTGTCGACACCAGAGAGAACGGCATTCTTACCTATGGTATGTACCGATATCTATTGGCGACAGTTGTATCTTACCGTCAGGTGAACTGCAAGCTCGAGTGCTACCTCAATAATAATCAATGATAATAAACCTTTAAACCGGAACATAGGAATTGTTTTACTGATAATTGAAGATCTATATACCTATGTATGCTTCCATTCGACCTATTTGACATTCCGTACTTACCAATATGACGTGTAGTTCCATATTGGTAAGGTAACTTGAATAATAATATGTATAAACTTAATTGAGATATTTTATATTACTTGTATTAGCAGTAGTAAAGTTGTAAAATATTTGCTGTCTTTAATATCATGTTAACTTTGAGAATAAAACAGAAATTGTACAAGGACATAAAAACAATTTTATGCTCTCCATTAGATCTGCCAATGTAATTAATGTCCAACCATATTCAGTAAAACCATTCGATTAACCGGATTTTACAAATTCTAACAAAAATAACACAACTCTGTCGTTATTAGCGTTCATTACCGGTGCCCTTAAGACTACTTAACAACTTATCTTTAGGGTTATGAGTACTTAGACTCCAGACACGACATTATCTAAGACGCATCATTGGAGTACTTAAAGTACTTAAGAACCACGGGAGCATTTCGAAGCCAAGTTAAAACCTTACATCGTTAGAACACCAACCATCAGCAACAATTTTATTTACGTAGAAGCTACGCTTGACAAATGTATCTTTTAACATGTTTATAGAATTTGTAAGACGGCAGTTGAAGCAGATATTTAACTTTTTCAAATTATTTAAATCCGTCGATGTTAAAACTTTTATTATCGATTCCGTCATTTTATTATGGACGTTGAAAACGTTGGATGTTTTGTAATTTTTTAACCCAAATTAAATACGTAGTACCTACCTTGTATTTTTTCCTTCTTTCGTACCATTTTAATTTTTATTGACTCATGCAATAAATATTGATATTATTATTCATATTAATATTGAAAATAAAAATAATAAGATTCACAAACGACATCCAAACATAAGACACAGTACTAAAATGACTGGTTCGCCGATACGATAAAAACAAAATTAGCTTATTAATATAATATTTCCCGATATAGAACAATATCAGGTAACCGTGCGTGGGAATCCCTCTTCCTAGCACAAAATCCATAAACCCTATACGAAGAAGCAATCCTGATGGATGCGCCGAAAAAAGTCCGTTACAAGACACTATGGGCGCTATACCTTTTGTTGTTCAAGGGATTATAGTATACGTAGCTGGTCTTGGTACTTTTGATTATTTGTAAGTTTAATATTCTAATACTTAAGTTTTTTTTTACTATACATAAATATTAAACGTGAGCAATCTTTTTTTCTCAAACTTTGATTACTCGATTAACGATTATGAAGTATATCAATTTAAAATTTCAGAGTTTCCATTAAAAAAAATAGATTACATTAAAAATTCATTTCTAAAACAGAATTTAGGTTACTAACCTTTGGAACACAATATTTCACTCAAAACAAAAATGAGCGTACATAGTACACATCCATCTTTAAAACAGAATTTAGGTTTCATTAAAGAAACTCGACTATTTAATTAAACTGAACAATGGGTTTTAATAACAATTTATTTTTTATTTATTAATTCTCTCTTTATTGTCTACCATAAATAGTATACAATAGGCGGGCTTAATGCCTAATGAGTCTCTCAGTTAACCTAGGGCAGGCACCATCGCAACCATCGCCAACGAAACATTTATAAAGTATCAAAACAACTAGAACCACCTTCACGGTAAGGTAAAGTCAAAGAAACTACCCCATTGTTGTTTAATATTTATTCTTGCGTGGATCTTCGGCAGTCTTTCAGCGAGGTCGCCTCCATTGTCGTAGGGTTCATGGGAACCAGCAAAAAACGGACCTTGCCTAAGGGAACCATCGAAATCACAACGGCAGAAACTGAATAAGCACTTTTTCAACGCTTGCACAAAGTACCATCCACGTGTTCAAACTTCCAAAGATTAGGACAACGTCAGTAATAATCCGCCCGTCGTATGCGTACGCTTTTGTGAAGATTAAAATATGCAGATTGATTCTTTGTGGATAAGAATAATTGTAAACAAGTAAGTAAAGTTTGTACGAAATTAATCTCGCTAGTAAGCACCCAAACAAAACATCGTCAACATAGGTACGGAACCAATTAAGTTGTTTAGAAGATCTGTCACTTAACTGTTCCACTAACTATCGGCTCCACTTAAAACAGGTTGGAATGGTAATGCGTAAAATTACAATGCTGCCGTTAAAAGTAATGGAAAATTCACATACGTATGTGGCTGATTTATTCTACATAAATAACTTTTACGTTTACTTTCATGTAAAAAACGAACATTGATAGCCAATAAGCAACGATTTATAAAAGTTAAAGGTACACTAAAATCAATCCCGGAACACTGAATAAATGAATCGACGGATGGCTTTGTAAGTTGCAATGTAATAAAGTCCGTTTTTTGTGTAATGGCAACAGATGAAGCCAGATTGTCTGAGATAGGCGACAGAGAAATTGCGCCAAATGTGCACGGCATACGGCATGCGTGGACTGTGCCGCCATCTGGTGGGCTCGGATTGTACAAAAACACACTAAATTAACTGCAGGATTCGAGAAGTCACGGTGGCATATGCTTTTGTTTGGTTGTAATTGGTTCAATTCGATTTAAAACTGATACGCTCTCGAGTTTTGTATTATCGAACAGACCATCGATGTAAGTGGTTACTACCGTTACCATCCGAGATCACCGATGACTGTCGAAAAACGCTTGTATTTAAAATTAAATTTATTGAAATGATGTCCAATATAAGAGATACAATATAAGAGATGGTAGTAGTTCCATCTTAAATTATTTATCTCTTATATTGGACTTATTCTTGCTTAATTTGAAGGGTGCGGTAAGGGAGACACACATGGAACACGTTCTATCTTAGTCCTCATGAGTAGCAGCGCATCTGTAGTCAAACTAAGAAAAAAACTTTGATCTTGTCTGGGTTGATTCCAGATGATCATGGGCGGCTGTCACCACTTACCATCAGGTGGACTGCATGCACGTTTACTATCTCAGTGTTATAGAATAAGAAAAAGTTGTCAAGAATTAACCGTTTCGACTGTTTCCAGCACGATTATGTTACGACCCATGAATATATCTCCTACAACTAGTGGGTGCTTCGGAAGGCCCGTTAAGCATTCGGTCCCGGTTGTTATGTGGCCACTAACCAATTCTTCCACCAACACGCATTAGAGCAGCGTGGCGGACTATACTCCAAGTCTTTCCCAGTCGTGCGAAGAGACCTATGCCCAGGAGTGGGACATAAGAGATGACGTTGGATTACGTTATTCACCAGTAAATACAGTTATAAAACTAATGACTCATCTGGAACGGTATTTGAGCTCAGTACTATTTGTATAAACGCTAATGTGATTTCATTGTATAAACATCACATTCTGTAGTTACATGATGTAATGTCTTAATCTGTGTTAACATTGGCATTGATAACATTTATTTATTATTTACACTCATAACAAAAATAATAAGACACATCGCATACTAGTTATTCTCTTGCACAATATTTTAAATTCAATTGCAACCGATAAACATTTATGTTCTGATTTTATTTTGGCCTTTGACATAATCTTTTAAATATTATTTCATAACTTCCTTATCCGTGCTTGTTGCTATTTTATGAAATTATTGAAAATAATTAGATTAAGTAATTTTCACAATAAGTCACAACTGACCATGGATATCTGTAATTAACTCAAGGGTAGATATATCAAGGTGTCGGGTACATAAGTCAATGATTAGTACTTGCAAATAATGTCTAATATCAATATAATCAGTCAATACCAGAAGAAGGTATTACGTAAATGAGTACAACTCTTTCTTATTTATTATACATTATAATGTTACCTAAAATAGCGTTATCAAACAAGAGTATTCAGAACGACTAACATTTCACACTATAAAATGATTAGCAAAATCCAATAACTTCCATTTGCTTGGCCGTTATGTAAGGCGCTGGAGGCAATTTTTTGTCTCGATTTATATTTAGGCGTTGTTCATACTTCTAGCTTTGTTCTTGTAACACAACAGTAATCTAGAATATACACTATAGGGATTTTTCTTCTTAAGGTTGATAGCGAGTTAACAAGCCAGGGTAACATTAGGTACACCCATAGTAGAAACAGACTTTTTGTTAAGTTTATGCAAGGTTTTGAAGGTTGATCTTGATCCGAGATGTATCCAGTGGGTTCATTAATTGCTAATTTTAAAATATACACAAAGGTTATTGATGCATGCTGTATAAATATGCAGTTACAATAAAATGAGATACACTGCCACTGCACATCCATACAGCAGCCAAGTTATATTGCCATACCAATTTATTGTTGCTTGATTGCAATTTAAACTATTGCTAAGAAATACAGAATTTGCGAAAAAGACAATATTACCACCAGGAACAAAGTTTTTATCTGTCTAAGTCCATATCTCCTATAAGTTTGATCCATTTATGATTAAGATATTTATGGTCAGCCATAAAGTCGTTAACAGTGAATATAGTATTTAAAGCAGTTTGACCTGAACTCATTTAAAACAGTCCCAATAAGAACTTACCATCAAATCCAGCGATAAATTGGCGACTTATCTAGTGTCGTTTGAATGTATAATCTACTTTGGCAAGTCACATATGATGTGATAAACCGTTTATGATCCCTAATTTCGCATTACTCAGTTTGTCACTCCGCTATTTTAATACTGTGTTCAACAAACAGTTCAGAGTTTATTACTCAGCCGTCGCATAATGTCGGCTTGTAATCAGACACAGTCAGAAAATCTTCGCCAAACAATCATGACACAAGTGTAAATAAAAGAAGAGGTTCAGATAATATATTAAAAGATGTAAAAATATACTGTTATCTTTGACATTCAGTATCTTCAGTTTAAATTTAATAATGTTATAGTATTCGTTCTAAAATATGCCTTACTTGCAGCTTCCACACTCATAGCTCCACACTAAGATTCCCTGTGTCGTGCCACGGACAGCACAAATACAACAACACAACCACCCAGACCGAGAACAGAAATTGAAACTCATCATCCAAATCTCTGCCTCGCTGGGAATCGAACCCAGGACCCACCGCAGTCCGGCATGAAGACCTTTGCGCCATTCGCGTCGTCAAATTGATGAAAAGTTAAAGTTATTAAAGGTTATTTAACAATGTAACTCACCGGAATCACGGAACCATATAGCGCCGACGTTACGCACAACGACACCACTTCAAGCTTGCTTCCTTTTCCCTCACATGCGGAATTACTAAATTATTCAACAACTCGGCATATGGCAATGGACTGTTTAATATATTTTATTTAAAATAAGCCTGTTTTGTCAACGACGCGGAAAACGTATAAGCACCCTGCTGTTATCACAATCAGATATTTTTAAGAAATCCGTGATTTGCGTCAGCTATCTATCGCCAAGTAGAATTAAATTGCCATCCGACATTCTGTTAATTGTTTGCTGTTTTCGAGGACTATACACTGCACTCAGAGACATTTAATGATAGGCACTAAAAATACAATTTTATAATTTTTTTTATTGAAATGGTGTTTTCAAAGAATTCACTTAATATTGGACTAAGACCAATCTTATCTAATCTCTAGGGTGTCCAGACCGATCTTGACGCATTTCAACAGGTCTTCAACCAACCCACTAACCAGAGCAGACTTTAGGGGGTGGCCGAGCCCGGCGCCGAGGTCATCGAGACCGAGGTTTTTTAGATTTATACCAGTATACCATATCTAAGTATGATCCCTATCTCTACTAATATTATAAATGTGAATGTAAGTTTGTGTGTTACGCTTTCACGCCAAAACTACTCTACCCTACACTACACTACCGATTATCATGAAACTTAGTACACACATTCTTAGAGATATTAATAATCACATAGGATATCTACGTTTTATTAAAACAAAATTATTGATATAAAATTATTGCAGTATATTTATGCCAAATGGGTACTTGCCCGGAGCCTGTAGATGGCTGACCCTGCCAATAACCAAGATGGTTGTAACAAAGACCTCCTCTTATCCACTTCCTATTTAAAGATGTGAATGTAAGGAACAGGTCGAGGAGGAACCTAAGAAGATTCATTGACGACTTCACAGCTGACCTGCGTACTTTAGCATACAAATAAAATAAATAACGACGTATCAAAACATCCACAAACCTTGACCTTTAGAGATAAAATTGGCGAGTCATTAACTCTCTGGCAAGCATTTTAGTATTCTATGTTCCTCGACTTTTTAAACTTTTTGCGAAATTCTGAATCATCGTGTCTATAATATGCTTTTAGTAACGTATCTAAACACAAAAAAATAGTTGAAGTGTGGAATGTTCCATAGTAACATTTTGTAAACAAAGTAGGACATATGGAGAATAAATAGACACTTTAATATCGGTAAACATATTATCGGCTAAGGTACTTACACCGATAGTTGATATAGAGATTAGGAGTAAAGGTTATAATTCTTACGACATAACACGTGGGCAGCACTAGACTATAAGACTACAGTAAATATCAATTTAAATTGATTTATGTGTTGTAATCTGCGTCCTCAAAAACATTATAACTATGTAAGTTATCAATTTAATCACACTTAGGTAAATACTTACTACTAGTTACTCGTGAGTCAATATATACTCAAAGACATTATAAGAGATAGACAGACAATACTCTTGCCCGTTCTGTTTTCCCCTCGAACCAAGTATCGGTCGCATGCCCTCTGCTCGCAAAACGGCAACAAACGTCTGTCAGACTACAAAAAATTGGTTGACGCAGATTTCTCACGAAAATATTGTATTGTCGGTCTATCTCTTGTGTCTTTTTATATACTATAGGCTGTTAACTAACCGATAAAAATGTAACAGAGACAAATCTCTGTTGGATTTTTGTCCGATAAAAATCGGACAGACTCGTAAAATTTAATAAAAATCTGAGCGGGGTTTACTTATGGAACTTAACACAGAAAACAATGAAGGAATACAAAATGAATAACTTTTAGTCAAATAAATAGCTTAATATCGATAAGTAAGTATTCAGCATTTGGGTTATTTTTGTATAATAATTTTCTATTTCTAACAGAACTTATTTAATTGATTAATGTCGATTGCATAATAACTACGAACTTATTCATGCATTTTATGTATCAAACTCAAACTAAAACTAACATAAGAGAAAAGCTGTATTGAGATTTGATTGGGAATAACCATCTGAGGCATTGATACAATTGAAACAACGGCCAATAAAACCAATAAAATAAACCGTTCGACTAACTTTTATTGTATGTGAAGTACGTCTTCTGTCACGCGAACGCAGCTGATGGTTCTTATCATTGACCTTAGATGATTTCATATCTTAGGTATTGTTGTCGGAATTAAGCAGACATTGTAGTTAATTAAACAATATATAACTTACTGCAAGTGTCTCTCTCTGCATATAGACACGGAAACCATTTACTGTGGACTATTAACTTTCCACAGTCTATATATATAATAGATCTGTAAATGATTGCTGTTTGTACATGGAAGATACCCGAGAGAAAACAATTTTAGGGGTTTTTATTAGAGACTAGAACGTAAAAAAATACTTTTAAAATTTTTGTCT
>DWNJ01001142.1:0-12683 GCA_018250275.1 Udranomia eurus
GGTCCTTTGTACCAAAATATGTAATATCTTTATTTATTGTAAAATTAAGTGTACGTAAATTAATTAAATAAATAAATCTGTACATATAATAAATCATTGGGGGAGACCTATGTCCAGCAGTGGACTTCTTGCGGTTGATGATGATGATGATATAATAAATCTGTAAGTGATTGTTGTCTGTATATGGAAGATAACTAAGAGAAAGTCATTTTAGGGGTCTTTATTTAAGAAACCCAAAAAAATATTTTTAGTTCTTTTTGTTTGTCGGTTTGTCTGTTTGTCTATGCGTTTGTGCACGCTAATCTTAGAAACCGCTGATCCGATTTGAATGCGGTTTTCGCTGATATATTGTTGCAAGGTTGTTTTGTTTCATAATAATCGGTTCATAAATAAAAAAAGTTGAGATGGGGAGGCGGTACGAAGTGCGCCGAGTCAGCTAGTTTTGTAAACAAATCTGTTTACTTGTTGTTCAAATAAATTACTTTCGATTTTAACGCCTCATCCCCGACTCATTTGTCTGTTGTTATTCGTCTTACCTATCAGAGTTCTTGCTGCTGTGTTCTGGTTTGAAGAGAAGCAAGGGAGACGCTTAACCGAGGCGTTCCAACTTAGTCCTCATAGGTAGCATTGCATCTGTGGTCGACCTAGGAAATAACTTCGATCCTGTCTTGGGTTGATTACAGGTGTGTACGGCGGTGACCACTTACCATCAGCTGGACTGCGTGCTCGTTTCTACTTCAATGTTTAAAAAAATACTCTGTTGAAACCTGGGGCTAGTAAGAAGATAATATACCAAATTCGGAATGTTACTGACAAGTAGGTATCTCCTATTCAGTCGCTGACAACTGGCTATTGGTACTGACAAGCTGTCAGTTTACCCGCCGAGCCTTTCAGCGAAGGTTTGTTTGAGACTTCAAATGTATATAATATATGTATTTTGCAATTTTTGTCGTAAATGTAACTTAAAAATATTCCCCTCAAGTTTGGGGAAGATACTTTTGTTCGAATATATTTTTATTCTATTTAGGCATACGGTTCATCGGTTGTAAATATGTATTAGCAGACACACATTAAACAATATAAGTACTACTAGACGTAGACTCTACTATCTATTAGCGTAAGTGAGTTTATTCCCTAACGTACAAGAATCTACTAAATAATAAGCTTAAGCAATGTAGCCCAATTGTTAGGATGTACCTTGATGATAGAAAGAACTTGGGTTCGATTCTCACGAACCTATTAACGTTGACGTGACGTTAACAATTACAATTATCCAAATAAACTGGTATACTACTAGGACACGTAACCTGGAGCATCCTCCGCCACCCTGCTCCAATGCGTGTTGGCGGACATACAAATACTAGTTGTTTTCAAGTTATCAACACTAAATGACTTTCCAGAAAATTGTTTTGTCACGCGTATAAAAGTGATTGACAGGGGAATGTGGCTAAAAACAGGAAATTGAAGTGTCAAATGAACCCCGCGTGGAATAGACGTAAGTGTCAAATTTACTTTTTTGGGCCGCTGTTCTAGATGGAAACGGTAAGCCACGTTGTATTTTAGTTACATTGTGTATCGTCCGAGTTCGAATCTCTGACACGCAAGGATAAAGTGGAAAACTGCTTTTATATTTCCGTATCGTGTTTAATATATCCATATTGTTAGTTATAAATTAATGCAATATAAATTATAAAATAAAAAACCGAATGTGTTTTAGACCACACAACTGAAGTAAAACTTCTTTAGCTCCATCTATACGTTCATATGGATTGTTACCAACAAATGGATACATTTGTTACCTTTAAATGAAACACCGACATCTTTTAGATGCCAAGCAGCCAAGTACTATGAATATTGTTTTAAAAGTATCTAATGTGTTGGACCCAGGGTCGTCCAAGCAGCTTATTGCGGGTCCAGTAACGCGGTGTCCACACTAATAACAAACACCCTATGACCACAAGGACTACGCCTCTGCCATCTAGATAAGGGTTGGCGTGTGGTACAAGTGATAATATATAAGAGGTAGGGTAATTACATCATGGATGTCAATTAAAAACTTCCGTGGATTTGATTGTGGGAAATTATAAATATTTCAAAATATTTTGTGCATTCAAAACATATTATGGTTGAAAATAAACAATTCTAGCCGTTTATAAACAAGGGCATAGAAAAAATGCGTCTCCTAAAAAACCAAATCTACATAGAATATACATATGTATATCATTACTGCTTGCCCTTCCTCCGGGTTACGCCCGCCTTCCGCACAAGTATATTATATTCTGGTACAAAAAAGACAAATGAATAAACAATATTGAAACTCGTACCATACACCAAAACCCGAACTTTCTTCATAACGCGCTGGACACTCGAAAGCAATCAAGTAAGAACTGTTCGACAATGGGGACCAGCCTCACCGTCGCACCAATTACCCGACCCTCATTCGCCCTCACTTCACTGACTTCACATGGACACTAATGGCACCCTAATGATTTTAACACTGTTTAATAATACTACTGCTGTCCATAATGGACATTCATTTATTTAACGTTTATTTATTTGTATATTATTGAAACCAAACACATGTACTAAGGACGGCCTTAATTTTTATTACTACTGTATCCTCCTAGCGTTCGTGTTTAACCAGGATACCAATGTAAAATATTCTCATCGAAATATTTTATCGTAAATGTTTCATTGTTCAAGTGATTCAAAAATTAATTAACAGCTATTTCAAGTTCTCGAGTAATTCTAACTAATGTGGATTAAAAAAAAATTAGGCACTATTTACAATAATGGAATGATTTCTAACACTACTACATCACAGCATCATCACGATGAAACAAGAATAGCTAAGGTAGCGGTGTCGCTAATGAATACAATTATTACTTATTTTCATTTCATACCCTTCTGAATCTTCCAAAAGAATTCTAAGCTAAGACAGTTGTGCCGAAATCGCTACAATTCTGAAGATGCAAATTATGTGTCCCAACTTAATGGAGTATTTCACTCGGTGTTCCCGTTGGGACAAATAAGCCTTTAACACTGGACAATTAAGGAAGAATTGCCCGTTCGTTAGGAGACCTTCACCTTACTGTCGCCCCAATTACCGGACCCTATTCACTCCACTCCGTCCGGACAGTGCAATGGCACCCTAATGATGTTTGTCTCACTCCATTATTGGCTAACGATGACGTTAATGTTAACAGGATAACATCTTTATAAGCACAATATTGACGGAAATTACAAATGATAGATACATTATTACGGTACGGTACGGTTATATGTTAAAATTCCAATTTGAAAAAATTAAAAAAACCTTAATAACCTTATAATTGTGTCTTTTTATTATTTCATTAATGCTACCAATGTTAGCGAGATTTCGACAATCGCCTGATTGACAAAATCTCGTTAAGAAAAACATTAAATCTCAAAACCAAGTCTAAAAACTAGCTTGGAAGGTAGCCAATAACCCATCTCATTGGCATAGATATTCCGAGCCCAGCAGTGGGATACTTACAGATTCATGATCACACACACAGACAAACACACGCAGCAACGGAACAAGAAACATAATCTCGTAAAAAACAAAATGGACACGTAGCCTGTAACGTAATAAATTCGAATTCAATCAAGGCATGTTAGTAGCGGTATCGAAGACCGAATTCCGTTGCTACCATAAAAACCGAAATCTAAAAGCAACAATGGAGATTATAGAAAAAAAAACTAAAAATCTAATCAAAACCGGCATTAGGATCCACGCCCTCTAACGTCTATGGCGCGTAAAGCTCCGCCTACATAATATTGGATGCGCATGTCACGAGCGGAAGCGATTTAAAAATACACAAGCTCATGAATCTATGTGGCTGTTGGGTACCATAATATTTAATTTAATTAATTTTATCCTTCTTACGTATGTGTGAGAGAAATGTTTGCTTATTTAATTAATTACAATTACTACAAAATAAGTGTGAATCCGTGCAGATTTATAAAAATATTGTAATGCATACTCTCCACCAAAAATAATATTTATATTACAGTAAACGGAGAATGCAATACAGGATTTAATTTCCAACAACAACTTAAATCCCAAAATACAATTGATACCACTTACTCGTCTCACTTAAACCACACGCGGTGAATCACTCTACCATAAAATATGGTCGAAAACTGTATCCGACGGTAATTACAACCGAGACATGTGAACCCATTATATATAGATTATGATGGAGTAAGCTTATTAAGGAAAAGATGATTTTCGGAGATAAACTCAAGTACAGCACTTGCTTGAAAGAACTTGGAGGAAGCGCATCTGATAAGCAAATTTTTAGGCATAATTAATTTACTTGTCAAATTTGTCAAGTGATATACATATTATATTCTTGAAAAAACTTAATTTGTACATGAATTAATTGAACCTCATTCAACTAAGCTCTCAGAAAGGGCATCGGATCTATCGGTCGATATGTCGTTGGTTCCATATTCATACCTATAACACTATATTTATTATTTATTTTACTTCAGACAACTAAGGTCCATATAACAAACAAATACACATTATACAATAACATTATAAACTAATACTAATGATAATTATAAAATGCTAAAAGTAGTTAAACATAAAGGTCTTTACTCTTTACCAGTAGTACACATGATGAACAGCGATTCTGAAGGGAAATCAGCGATTACTTCAAAGCTTTCGGGAAGTGATGAGTCAAACTCGAGATTGATCTGAGTCTTGATTTCAAAGAAACTTTTCGAGCGTGTATAAAATCGTACGTGATGGAGCATTGTTCTTCGAGCACTTGTCGTATTGGAAGCGAGGAACGGTTAGCGATAATAAAACCCAATACAAACACAGCGACGCAGTAAAACATGATTTTCGTATCTCAGCAATCACTTTATTTAAGAAAAACTTATAATAAACATAGCTTGAAAATATTAAAATAACAAAAAAATCTTTCAAGTCTTTTAGTGATAAATTTGTAAAGCTCGATTTTATGAGATATGACAATTATGTTTTCCAGCGTCGATATAATTCTATTTGTAAACTGTATTAACTTACATTTTAAGAGATCATTTTGCTTCGATTTTAGCTACCTATATATTAGATATAAATATGAATAAAAATATGTGCCAATTACTTTTTACGTACAATGAAGCGGGCTTTTTAAGTACTTATAAGAGATGGTATTACGAAAAAAGCACTTATAAAACTTACCTTGTACAATGAGAAGATCGTGGATTCGAATTCCATTCCCCAACTCTACTGCCCTAAACCCACTCTGATTACAAGCTTTTGAGCTATGCTGGAGGGCATACCGATCTTCATTAAGCCTGCTTTCCCGTTAAGTACGAGTCTAGCTACAAATATTCATCGTTACGGCAAACGTATCGTCAAATCGATATAAACACACACGTCACATCGTTTTATAAAATCGTAATAAAGAAACACGTATTAAAGAAATTACCTCCAGTGTTCACCAAAAGCGAGTAGTCATGGAAAAGCCATTTAAAAAATGCAACGTTTTATTCACTGATTACGGCGCAGAACTATTAAAATGGTATTTAAATGGCGGTTTTTATTAAATTTATTTGATCGTTGCGGTGCTGCGGCCACACGCGCATTCGCTCGAATAAATTGTAAAAACCATCCATTTATTTTGTTTTAAATTGTTTTATTGCGCTGATTGTACGATAATTGAAAATGTATAGTAGCTTGATATAATGTTTACAACTACTATAGTATTCTTAAGTCCCTTTGCGGAACGTAGGCCTCGCATGTTAAATAAAAAAAAGATTAAGTACTCATTTCCAAAACGAATTTAGCTCTGAATCGAATGTTATTAATACAACGCAGAGTGCCATACCATAGTTGCGTAGTTTTTGGTTTTGTAAATCAAAAATTTTAACAATCGATGCATATGAAAAATATTAAAAAAAATTGAAATTCTATTTTATTGAATTTTAATTTTAAGTTAAATTGTATCTAAAGATGAAGGCGAGATTTATATGTAAATCACACCATTAATATGCATTATGAAGTCCAAATTTATTTATAATAAAATTGCTCGTCAATTACAAGGAGCTGAAAGATTTATATTAAAATCGAAAGTCGATATATTCCCTCGCTACTAAACTAACTTTTGAAGTCTACCTAAGTATCTTTCGAGATAAGTCCTATGATTCCTGTGATCATTACACAACAGAAATATCAAAGCCTCATGCAATAGTACAACTAAGTCCTATTGAAGAATAATTTACGTATACTTCAATAATTTCCGCTTCGTCAAAAAATAAATACAAAAAATTAATATCATAATCGTCTTTGAGAATAAAAACAGCATAAACCATCTTATACTAATGACAGTAGCGTCCGGAATTAGTCCCGGACATATAATAAACGTTGCGCTAAGCTGGGTACTCCGCATACGTTATTACGAACCGGATTATGCGAGAGTGAGCCAACGTCAAAAAATATATGAAAACATGTAGTGAGTTGAGTGAGGAATGGTTTAAATGTAATAACAACGGACCGAGGTTAAACTCATTTATTTGTAATTCTAATCTAGAACATAAAGTGTAGCTTATAACTCGTCTCAGCTAAAGTAAAGAAGTATTATCTCCGAAAATCGCTTTTATATGATTTAAAATATTTTAAACATTTGCATACACAAAGGTACTTGTGCATTTGAATAACGACAAGAAGCAAAATTCATTCTGATTCTGACCGGCAATAATTTCACAGGCGTAGTTGAAAGTTACCTACGTTATAACATGGTTGGAGGGAATAAAAACAGCATAATATCTTATACTAATGACAATAGCATCTAAAATTAGTCCCGGACATATAATAAAGTTTGCGCTAAGCTGGATACTCCGCATACGATATTACTCGGATTCATTTATGCGCGATGAAGACAATATTGACAAGGGTATAAAACATGGCTTTTTAACATTAAAGCTAACGTGCAGCGTATTATTAGAGCGTAGCGTAGGTATTAGAAGTGTAAGTTTTAAAAGTTCATCTGAAGATAAGAAGATAGATGATTAGAAGGTTGTTTCGCTGCTCGACTCATGAGGCATCATCGTTCACCTATTTCTGGCTTATGACCACCTTATGGGTTGTTGTACTCTAGTTTGACGGGTGTTGTAAGATATACCTACACTTAAAAAAGCATTCCACAGTCCTCAGGGCATTTTTTGTCGACGTAATTCAGAAGGTGGTCAATCCAGTCTGAGGAATACATTAAAATACAAAATTAATTATTACAAAAGGTAGAAGAATTAGAGTGATTAATATATTTCCATTTGACCAAAGCTAATGGCAAAACGATAGAACGACGTTCCAATTTCCGACTTCAATAGAAATAAACGTGTCTATAGTATATCAGCTCATAGTCGCATTCGTCAGTTTATCCCTTATATCGCCGAGCCAAGAATACCCAGAGTACGATCTCCGATACCCGTCAGTCTGCACTAAATTAGTCCAGACATTGACAGCCCGCCTGACTGGACCGTAATTGTATGCAAATACTTATCACGGGTGGAACTTAAATAGAATTCATTAATTTTAATGTCGCATACCGCGCGTCAAAATTCAAACGACAGCATAAAAGCTTTGAAGACACGTCCTGATAATCTTGTTTCGTTTAGCAATATCATCTGCTTCGTGTCGTGGACTAATGATTTGGATAATGGACTCATTAATATATCATATATGGTATAATGTTTTTTTGACGTTGTAGAAGTGGTAAACAAACGTGATCTAAAGTGGTATGTCTGTGTGGATAACGGAATGGTTAACAAATCTAGGAGAAACAAAACTAAACGGCCCTATGGGCTAAATATTGAGGTATTAATTTATTTCTGTAGCGCATTTTCTTCGTAACACAGATTTTTTTTATGTTAGAAGCTACCTAAATGAGAAAATTTAATTAGAGCTTATATCCTCTATATAAATTCCATAGTTACATATTATAGTATTTATCATTAACGTTATATTTAATTACCATTCACGTTGCTGTACTTCTACTACCTCTACCCAAAAGGTTGTCTGGTAGAGGTCGCTAATTAGCGATAAGACCGCCTTTTGTGTACCTGATTTATATAATAATAATGTAAATGCTGATTTTGTGTGCACAATAAAGAGTTATCGTATCGTATAAACATTGGAAAACAACGAAAGGTAAAATATGCTAATGTTTAAGCATTACGTTTAGGCGTCTCCTAACTTAGGTAAGAAATACTTAGTAGAAAACACGGTACGCCTCAACTTATTCCGAGTCCACAAAGCATTTATTACGGGCTTAGCGAAGGACATCCAACTTCCCCATATTTAGGATTAGTTACAGATGTGCGGTCAGGAACTAGACGGATGAGACTGCTAGTTACATATTTCATGCCCACTTCCGTGCTTCGGGGGCCACGTTAAGCATTCAATCCCTCCCAATTCCATACTTGTTAAAATTTGCCGGATTCCAGATAGGAGGGAGGAGATAATTGAGATCAATTGGTCAATATGTCATGAGGCAAAAGATGAAGGATCCATTCAATTGACAATCAAACTCTTGATCAAACAAATTCTTGATTAAATCAAAATTAAGTCAAAACTCTATTGATTAACGTTATTTACCTATCCATTACTCATTTGTCGGTGGGTGTTAGAGCTCTCAGGTTCCCAGGCTATTGTAGACCAGCAGTGTGATTATTTATCAGACAGAAAAACCTCCCAGCACTTTTAAAAATAGTGCACAAATGAGAGCCAATGGGCAACCTTTTTTTAAAACAACAAATCAATGAGTCGATAGCATTCCAGCTTTAGAGCAGCGTGGTGAAGTATGGTCGAGACCTGCAACCGAGATAGTTATAGGAAAACAACGGCGCCTAGCGATGACAGAAGATAAAAGGATCGCATTCAGTTAGAGAAGTCATTCGGCAATTCAGAAAACTCACATATTCGTGCACCTTTAGTTTCACGATAAAAATTCACACCGAAACTTTTATAAAACGAGGCAACAATTCCAAACGTTTCCCGCCTAACTTTTTATCTCTCGCATAAGCCCGTCCGGCCGTAGTTATGCATTTTTCACGGTAGCCGTCACACGAAATAACTTATTTGTTAAACCACACAACCTTGTAATTATTGGGACACCTCACGTTTCTCACAATTTGCCTCAATTTGTTCAGGTACGAAGTTAAAATTACACTAGTTACACATTGTGGACTCTACCCCGTGAACAATATAATTCATTTTTGTACGCCTCATAGATTCTAATAACACAATACATAATGCCTCACTGGGGCTATTGTTTCACTGCTAACGAGTAGCGACTAAAGATAACTATTTTGATTTGTTATCCTTTTTATCTTATTCTGTATCTGTTTAGTAGTCATTCCGGAATCGTATCCAGCGTGACCGCCGCCACATCTATTCCTGCCTTATAACAGCGGTGTTCTTGCTTGCTGCTGTGTTCTAGTTTGGAGGGTGCGGTCAGGGAGACATACTTAACCGAGGCGTTCCAACTTAGTCCTCAGGGGTAGCAACGCATTTATGGTTGACCTAAGAAAGAACTTCGACCCTGTCTTGGGTTGATTACATATGTTCATGAGCAGCAGTGACCACTTACTCCTATTCATAAAAAAAAATGTTTATCTTAGTATTCATTTAGGAAACGTATCCGGCTGTATTTTGGTTTGATAGGTTAGAGAGAAACATGTAACGCAACGTTCCTACTTAGTCCTTACAGTAGTAACGCATTTGTAGTCCTAACATCTGTCCTGTGCTGGATTGATCACAGATGTCTATAGGCGGTAGTGCAATATCTGTACGCTCGCGACTTCAATATCATTAAAAGCCTTTAATCTATAATGGTAGCATTGAATGCAAACTCGGCAGAACGTATATAATTTCTACAATCTACTGATCATTGTACACAGTTAATCGCTTATCGCCGTGGGTTCAAACGCACCCGAGCACTGTATGACATTGACAAATCCGTTAAATTCTTTATTACTTGGCGCTCCAATTATATTCCTAAGGACTAAGCGGTAATTTGGTGCCTAATGAGTTTTATCGTTTTCGACTGTGTAATTAAGGTTGCGTTTATAAGACAAAGGGTATTTGGACATTATCTTTCTGACAATGCCTACATTTTAATGTCGCTTTTTGTGAAACGGGTTTAGGAAAAAGTATGTTGTTGTGTGTATAAATTGTTTTCGCAAACCGTTTTGTTTTTCTGATAGGTAAATTTAATTCTTCTGATTGCGAACACCTGCTTTGGAAGTAGAGCAGCATGGATCGTAAGGATAATTATACTTAAACCAATAATAATCACTTTATATGTATTTTTTTTATATCGGGACTTAAGCCTAGATGTCTTACACTAACGAAGAATCCTTTCTCATTACCTGAAACAAACAAAAAAAGACAAATTAAATTTATTTCATAATAATTACAAACATCATACTGGATTACCAATGAAATCGCCTTCTACTTACTTATTATTTAGAATCTTAATACGGCGACGTATAACAATTATGAGGGATCATTTAATTTTAGTTAGTTAAAAGTATAAAATATTGTGGTAAGAATGACCCGAGAAACATCAACGTGTCTTAACTAACGTAGCTAAAATTCACAATAAATCATTCAACAGAAACAGTTAAATTATATTAACGTATCTTCATCTATGTCCCTTCCGTCCTTTAAAACCCTTAATGTTATCCACACCACAGATGAGTAACTACGAGTGTGTTAACCATTCTATTGTTACAACTTTAATGATTCCATAGCTAGTAAACACTATTCGTATACATATATTCAAATTCACAGACGATCGTACGAATAGCTCGTCCAAACGATATTACTCCAACGCCACACATATGGAAATATTTATCGAACTATTACATTGTCTGACCGTGATAGATCAAGCGATTAAATATAATCGCATCAGCGGTGACTGAGAGGCGGTGTTGTGTTTATATCTTTTTTGATCAGCATATATAAGCGTACATGCCACAGTTATCACACACAGCTATGTAGGTTCACCACAATTGAGGGTGGTAGAACATTTCGGCATCAAGGGCGGCAGCGAACTGATGTATCTTACTAACACACACACATACACAAACACCACCAGCCACCATCTGGTAGACTACACACTTGTGTGCTACTTTAATGTTATAAAAATATTTACAGTAATTCAGTTCCTTTGGGATCTCGGGACCTAGGGAAGGTCAATACGTTTGACACTCATACTACACAGTAACATTTCCAGAGACCAGAAATTCTGTATATGTATGCTCATTCGTTATTTATAATAAATGTAAATACATTTATTAGAAATAACAACTTAAAAATAAGAAATTAAACATTAATAAAAGCGATGTATCTTTGCTTCTATTTACTCGTCTAGGGTACAGCGAGTGCCCGTGAATATTCCCCGAACTTTATGTAAATCTCCTATTTTACGATAGGGTCAATGTAGCGTCTCCGCTTCCACTATTTTTATTCTCTTTAAAATGGCAAAATTATACCACCCATATCTATTTTCACAGTATTGTACATTTCGGTCAGCATTTCGCTCGGGTTTGGTGTGTCAGCGGAAAATTCGAAAGGGTGGCAATAAATTTCGAGTTTAAGCGTTTTTGTCAAATCTCGATAAATTTGACAATTTATGAGTTAGTCGGAGTCGATCAGAGTGTAATAGCAAAACGGGAAATTCGATTTTTGGTTAGGGAAAGTTTCAGCGTATACTAGTCAACGTATCTGTGTAGACGAATTTAGATTCATCTATGCCTAAATGTTTTATTTAATGAAGTTAATTATAAGAAATTACTATAATATAATAATAAAGTACAAATTATATTTTAACATTAATGTGTTCACAATATCATACAAAATAAAATATGCATTAAGAGACCGCATGAAGTGTTCACTTATAATTGCAGGAACACAATTTCTAAATCCTGCGTTAGTCGCTAACATACGTTTTGTGTTGCCTGTGTTGGTAAACCTTAAATAAATAAATAAATAAATAGCTGGTCTGATCTCCAGAAGGTCACTGACAATACAAAAACAGTCGAACTGGTACTATTGTTCCCAGCCAGAAGCGACTTCATATATAAAATCGTAACTACTGTTCCCTCCAACGACAAAAAGCGACCAGTATTCTATGTATAAAATCGTAACTGTCCTCACTCATTATTAATGATGTTCAAGCACAGAAGAAAAAAAATAAAACACCAACCGCCCGTAAGAAGTTCTCAACCAAATAAATCTCAGCGATCGCATTAACCCAAACATAAACACGTAACTCGAAGTGTAGCAAACTGCGAATTTACTAACTTTGCTTCGGCCGTAAAGTGGCGTAGCACGGAACGTTACGACTTCGGCTCTACGTCATATGTAGGATTGATTTTTTGGAAGTGTTATGAATTATTAGCTCTAGAACAATGTTTCCCAAACATTGTTCTGCCATGGCCCGGTAATTTTCTCACTGCCACTTAATATATTTAAACCCAAGCTCCACTAGGTAAAATAATACACATTAATTAATAATAAAAAAGTTGTATTAGTACTATTTAAAGTATATATCTAATCTAATATACCAAGGCTAAATAGGAGATACTTATATACTTAATATAGAATATAGGTATCGCCTATTTAGTCACTAAATTTTTGT